>JASDQU010435489.1:13488-26205 GCA_032191745.1 Picea mariana | reverse complement strand
CACATGAGCATAGAAGTTAATATATTGAACAATATAATATACAACTGCACAACAAAAAAAGAAAAACTGCAGAAAATTGGTGAAGGCAATTTGTATGAGCAAAGTAAGGATGAAATTGTAGATGTATACGCACAACAGTTGTAGAGCTAGTTAGTTTCTTGAGATCTTGTACTATGTTTGTTTGCAATTCCGTTACAAATGTTGCTTGGGTTGTGTCATCACATGCTAATTTGAATTAATTTTTCCAAAGCATCTTGTCCTTGTGCTATCTTTCCACTCAGATTTTAAAACTTTTTCACCAGCGCCGCCAAGCTCCCATCACCTAACTCCTTCACTCAACTGATCATCCAAAATAGTCATGTCCTCCATGAGTCAAAAAATTGGCAAATATCCCAAACCTATATATAGCCTTAATTCTTATCTAAATCCCTTGGTTCCATCACTTCATTCATTTTTACCCTTATTATCATATTCCTGTTGAAAATTAAAAATATTCCTTTTATTAAGATTAAGCGCCCTTATCTAATCCACAAAGTCATGTGATAACCCTCATATGCCCAAAATCCTTAGAAAATGGAAAAAGAGTTTATTATTATTAATATTAATATTTTTATATTAAAATATTTATATTAATATTTAATCCAATATTTAATTAATGACCTCATGTCAAATCATGGGCACAAATCTCAATTTTTAACATTGAAAAGTCAAAGGGTGGATGGAGAGCGCACATACATTTTGGGGGTTGAAATTAAACGGAGGTTAATTATTTGAAGGCGGGCCGAAATTTAACCGGTGGTTTTTGTTCAGGGAGACATGAGTGTGTTTCAATAATAATCATGGAATTTCCAATAAATGAAATTCTTCCTCATGGTGAAAACATTTTACAAAGGTAAAATTTAAATTTTACAAAGCGAAGAGATTAATGTTTATTTCCATGGAAAATAATTAAATGAGAATATGCACGTGAAAGGAAGATTTGGATATTTTTTTATCCAAAGGTTTTACAGAAGTAAAAGAAGAAGATTAAAAGTATTTTACCAAATATGGTAACCAAGACATGGTTTTCAAAACCATGGGAAACAAACCAGTAAATGGTCTTCACGGTGAAATGGTAAATTGAGAAAAACAATACACAGTAAATGGTTTTCACAGTGAAATAGTAAATTGGGAAAAACAAGACATGGTTTTCAAAACCACGGGAAGCAAACATTAAATGGTTTTTAAAAACCAGGGGCATGAATTAAAATGTGGAAATTTAATTCTACAGGATAAAAAATATTTGGGAATTATTTTTATTCAAATATATTATTCCAAAATATTTAAGGAGAATATGGATAAATGGAATTAGATTTGAAAGAGTACAAGTGACATTTCAAAGAGAATGTGGCAGAGAAAGGAGTTGAAGCGTCAGAGGAATCGACAGTTGGATCCTAAGACGTTTTTCTTAAAACTATCATTTGTAATCATTGTACTCGGTTTTAGAAGCTGAAACGTTTCAGTTCAGCAATTGTAATCGGTTTCTAACTAAAGGAACTTGAAACCTATAATTATTAGAAGTTCCCAATGTATTAAAGTTGGAAGAAGAGCAAGGGCACAATTCTGGTTGTTCTGAACTCTATTGTAATTTTTTTGGAGCTGAATGGAATACATATGCAGAAGCTTTTGAAGTCTCTATGAAAATATTCTAATGGTGGTGATATGAGTTTTGTCTTCTCTCATTGTATGTATTTTGTGTGTTCTTTAATTCCATTTACATTGTCTTATGTTTAACTTGGAAATTCAAAGGCCTAGAATTCATCTTGTGATTCTCTCGGCAAAAGCAATTTAAGCTGTGTGTATTTCTTCCTAACTAATTCAGAATTCATTTCATTAATGCTTTGACGCAGTTACTTGTTTTTCCCCTTTCCTCTTACACTCTGCAAATTTCAATTTACAACTCAGATTCGTTGCCTCATTTATCCTTTATCCTCTGGAGAGTTATATTGGTTAGTCATTGTTTTCATTCATTTTCAGAATTTTGACTCCATAGCCCTTAGTGTCCCTCCCCTTCATTGCCTGTAAATTTATAAAAAAAAAATTAAATCTAGCCATTGATTGCCAAAGAAACAACAAGTGACACAAGAGAGCCCTCTCTGAGCTGAGTAGGCTAGTGCACAGCTCTAAAGTTGGTTGAAACAATTACCTCTGTCATTTGTTTATCAACCAGACAAATTTACAGAGTGCTAACATTATGGCGTCATTGTCGGGGAGTGAAAGTGAAAACTTCCCTAGGAGAAATGACAAAGTTCATATCTAAGTACTGATGGTGAAAAGTATTCAGACACAGAAAGGTTGTACATCATTCACTTGGCGACTACATTTTCAAGAATCTAGAATTCAAATTTTTCAAGGTGACTCCACTACCCAAAGACTCAATAGCCTGAATATTTTATTGGCGACTCCACTTAAGCTTCAGAGGCGATTCAGAGGCTCCACTGGAGGATGAGATCCCTTGACAGAGGTATGAAAGGACATCATGGGAGAAAACAAGTACCTAAAGTTGATTTTTTTCCAAGACATAATATTTTTTGTTATTAATTACCTTTTTTCCTTTCCTGAACATGCTAAACAAATTTTTCTTTACCTTCTGCATTCAAATGATGATCATGAGAATCTTGCAATTGTATATTCTCCTCTTAAAGTTGTACATACATCTCCTCATTGTATCACTGATTTTGATCAAAATTTTCCTTCTGAGCCATGTTATGACCATAACCAAGTTGATGAGCCTCATCAAACCAAGGCTGATATTTCACCTCATGTACTTGATCCAAAACCCTCCAAGATTCAGCATAGATACAGACCCTTAAAATTACCTCACATCCTTCATGATTTTCCTCCAAAGCACTATAAGTACCTACCTATGTTTAATGGAGAACCTGATGCCATCACAACTGAAAAATACATCCAAGATTTTGAACATTTTATAGACTTGTTTGAGATTGATCATGATTATGTGTGTATGAGGACCTTCTCTCAATCCTTGAAAGGGAATACCAAAAACGGATTTAAACACTTGCAGCTAGAGACAATTAGCTCATGGGAGGAATTGAAGAATGTCTTTTTGAAGTTTTGGGGCAAGAAGAAATCTTTGGATCTACGGCTTAAATAGTTCTATGCCTTAAAAAGGAAGAGCAATGAAACTATTTCTACATTCAGTAGGAAGTTTTCCAATATTTATTACAATTTGACCAAAGAAATTCAACCCACTTAAGCTACTGCCATGCTCCATTATGCAACAACTTTTCATCCAGATTTGTCTTTCCTCCTGATGGAAAGAAGACCTAAGTCCTTACAGGAAATGTTTAATGATGATTAGGATATTCAACACAATATCCAAGCATGTAAACAGATTCGAAATGAGGAGTTGGATGCTAAACAACATGACAGTGAATATGAACAGAAAATAGCTGATTTGAATCTTGAGCAGAGAGTTAATAATATCATATGCCCTCTTGAAGTTTTAAATGCTAATGATTTTGCAAAGGATTATATTCCACTTATTGAAAGAGAAGGTGTTAATTTATCTTTTGATCCATCCCATGATAAGCATGGGGCTTATTGTTTTATATATTCATTTGTAGATACTCAAGAAGATGAATTTGCAAATCAGCTTGTTGAAGAGCAGGTTGGTGTTCTAAGATTTTCCTTGTTAGATGACATTGTAGATGTTGTTGATTTTCCTATCTATGATGAACATGATGATGATTATGATGTTGACTTCCTGGAACAACCAGTTGTATGTTCTCTATCATAAAATGTTCATTTTCAGCAGTGTAATGAGAGAAATTGACCTACATATCACAGTTACAAAGAAGAAAGTATTGAATCAGCTAAAGGGAATTCTTTACCTTTATGCTTTCCTTCATTTAAATTGTTGAAAGAAAATTTGAAGATCATCATTGAAGCAGAGGAATGTGTGTTGATGCCAAATCACACTGATTCACTGGAAAAAATTGACAAGAAATTGCAGCAATCTTCTCATGTGTTTGATGACCCTGTTACTTGTTATGTAGAAGGTCTTGTCAGTTCAAAATTGCAGCCATTGGTTGAAGATGAATCTGAAAACAAGTGTGTTCGGCAATCCAAAGAAATTGAAAAATGTGCATATGACAGCAGTGAAGAAAATGAAGAAGGTTTTGAATCAGGTGAAAGAACCTTTCCATTTTGTTTTGCTTCTTTCAAATTGCTGAAACAAAATTTTTATAATGTTTCAAATCAGAAATCCTCCAGGCATGATGTTGAATATGAAGAAAGCAGTGGACTTGCAAATGAAAACTATCTTCCATTATATTTTTCTCCTTTTGAATTGTTAAAAGAAAATCATGAGATAACAGAGGAAGCAGGAAATTCCGATTGCATTCACAGTTACACTATTTTACATGAGCAAATTGTTATCAGTGAGGAAGAACAACAGTCTTCTCATGCATTTGATGACCATGTTGTTGATTACATGGAAAATTATTTCAGTTCAGATTTGCAGCATGTGCTCAACTACCATCTTGGAAATAAAGATGATGGTTAATCAACATCAGTGTTAGATATGGATTGCTTTCCACCAGGGGCTTCATTTCAGCCAGCATTGTCTTCTGATTCAGAAAATTGTTATTTCCAGCAGTCTCAAGATATTTTTCAGCCTCTTGGTGGCAATCAACAGGTTAAATCACATGAAAATAAGAATGCAGTGGAAGGGGTGAAACATGATTGTTGTTTTGTGCATGTTTTATAAGATCCATTCATAGTTTTGTTGGAGGCAGTAAACAGTACAATTTTTTTTAATATTTTGATATTTGTATTTATGGATGAATTTTTGAATGAATTATCAGTAAAAAGGATTTGGAGAAAGCATGTGCAAAGAAAACAAACATTGGATAAATTATTGGCATGGTTGCATTGGCATTATGATTTCACTTGATTGGCAACTCATTTCAGCAGTTAGGGTAGGTAGGTGCGAGTAAGATTGTTAGTCAAGCATTTTTTAGTTTGGATTTTTAGTAGTGTGTACAGTCAGATTTTAGCGTTGTATTCAGTGTTCAGTATCCAATTGAGAGCACTGTGTAGAATTTGGTTTTCAGTGGACATTGGTGACAAGTCGGAGCAGGGTACACACATGTTTTGGGAGAAGCCCAATGGATCAAGCACCAAGTCTATGAGTTATTTTCTACCTCACTGGGAGGATAGCATCCCCATTGGAGCCAATGTTATCACATGTTAATTTATATTAATTTTTCCAAAGCATCTTGTCCTTGTGCTATCTTTCCACTCAGATTTTAAAACTTTTTCACCAGCTCCGTCAAGATCCCATCACCTAAATCCTTCACTCGACTGATCATCCAAAATAGGAATTTCCTCCATGAGTCAAAAAATTGGCAAATATCCCAAACCTGTATCTAGCCTTAATGCTTATCTAAATACATTGGTTCCATCACTTCATTCATTTTTACCCTTATTACCATATTCTCGTTGAAAATTAAAAATATTCCTTTTATTAAGCTTAAGTGCCCTTATCTTATCCACAAAATCATGTGATAAGCCTCATATGCCCAAAATCTTTAGAAAATGGAAAAAGAGTTTATTATTATTAAGTAAAATATTTATATTAATATTTAATTCATGACCTCACGTCAAATCATGGGCACGAATCTCAATTTTTAACATTGAAAAGTCAAAGGGTGGATGGAGGGCGCACATACATTTTGGGGGTTGAAATTAAATGGATGTTAATTATTTGAAGGCAGGATGAAATTTAACCAGTGGTTTTTGGTCGGGGAGACGTGTTCTTACATGATGCATTTCGGGGGTAAAAGTGGTGTGAATTAAAACCACTCCTCCCAAGCCCGATAATAATCATGGAATTTTCAATAAATGAAATTCTTCCTCATGGTGAAAACGTTTTACAGAGGTAAAATTTAAATTTTACAAAGTGAAGAGATTAATATTTATTTCCATGGAAAAGAATTAAATGAGAAGATGCACGTGAAAGGAAGATTTGGATAATTTTTTATCCAAAGGTTTTACAGAAGTAAAAGAAGAAGTTTAAAAGTATTTTACCAAAGATGGTAACCAAGACATGGTTTTCAAAACCATGGGAAACAAACCAGTAAATGGTCTTCACAGTGAAATGGTAAATTGGGAAAAAGAAGACACGGTAAATGGTTTTCACAGTGAAATGGTAAATTGGGCAAAACAAGACATGGTTTTCAAAACCACAAGAAGAAAACATTAAATGGTTTTTAAAGACCACAGGCATGAATTAAAATATGGAAATTTAATTCTACGGGATAAAAAATATTTGGGAATTATTTATATTCAAATATATTATTCCCAAATATTTAAGGAGAATATGGATAAATGGAATTAGATTTGAAAGAGTACAAGTGGCATTTCAAAGAGAATGTGGTCGAGGAAGGAGTTGAAGTGTAAGAGGAATCGACGGTTGGATCATGAAACGTTTTTTTTCTGAAAACTGTCATTTGTAATCATTGTACTTAGTTTTAGAAGCTGAAACGTTTCAGTTCAGCTATTGTAATCGGTTTCTAACTAAAGTAACTCGAATTGTATAAGTTTAGAAGTTATCAATCTATTAAAGTTGGCAGAAGTGCAAGGGCACAATTCTGGTTGTTTTTAACTCTATTGTAATTTTTCTAGAGCTGAATGGAATACATATGAAGAAGCTTTTGAAGTCTCTATGAAAAGATTATAATGGTGGTGATATCAGTTTTGTCTTCTCTCATTGTATGTATTTCCTGTGTTCTTTAATTCCATTTACATTGTCTTATGTTTAACTTGGATAGTCAAAGGCCAAGAATTCATCTTGTGATTTTCTCGGCTGAAGCAATTTAAACTGTGTGTATTTCTTCCTAACTAATTCAGAATTCATTTCATTAATGCTCTGATGCAGTTACTTGTTTTTCCCCTTTCCTCTTACACTCTGCAAATTTCAATTTACAACTCAGATTCATGGCCTCATTTAGCCTTTATCCTCTGGAGAGTTCTATTGTCTAGTCATTGTTTTCATTCATTTTCATAAGTTTGACTGCATATCTCTAAGTGTCGCTCCCCTTCCTTACCAGCAAATTTATAAAAAAAAAAAAAAAAACAAACTAAATCTAGCCATTGATTGCCAAAGAAACATCAAGTGACACGAGAGATCCCTCTCTGAGCTGAGTAGTCTAATGCACAACTCTAAAGTTGGTTGAAATAGTTACCTCTATCGTTTGTTTATCAGTGGGACAAATTTACAGAGTGCTAACAGGTTGTGTGAAAGATCCTTTCTTTAACATCTCTTTTCTTTGTTATAATTTTGAAGGACATAAGTGGAAATTTCCCTTTATGCAATTGTTGTTCCATTGAGGAAAACAAATTTGAATAGGTGTCAAACAATTGCAGCTGCAACATGGAACAGTGCAATAGTTGTGTAACATAACCGAGATACATGGACATGTGAAAGTAAAGGACAAAACTAGATATGGAGAACGGTACCATTACCTTATCGTTATCTGACTCTCCATATTTTATATGGAGAATGTGTTGTGAGCCAAGTTTTCTCACGAGTGTGACAGTTACACCAATGGTTCTGATTGGGTAAGTGTCGTTTCTCTATGCAAGTTGGCCGATTGTTGTGTCCGGGACGAAATGATATTCTAAACAAATCGCGGGATTTTTTTCCACAGTGCTTGTTTCGTTGACCGATATAATATGATCACAATCACCATGGTCATATACTGTTTTGGGAAATATATTAAAATTTGTAATGGATATCCCATTACCTGGCAATATCTTTTTTGCATGTTTCTAAACAAGTTGTGTGGGAATAGTCAGTGTGATTGTCATCAGGGCTTCATTGTCTGTAATGTTAGCACGCATAATGGTTCTAGTTTTGTTTTCCTTGTCCAAGTAGGTGCTATAGATGACCATTATGTCCCCGACGAACACTTGTCTAGTTCGGCGGTTGTTCAAGCCCTCTATTGATAGTATTTTGGGTGTTATAAGTTTAGAACTAGTGACATTTTTTGAACAAGAAAAGTAATGTGAATAGTAGTCTGCATTATTTTTTTGTTTTCTTTTTTCCTGGCATAAATGTACAAGTAGATGCACAACTTGGATGAAGTATGGAGCCAGATTTTTTCAACTAGGCCTCTTAGTCTATGGAACCTGCGTTATGTTCGGTGTCTCACTTGCGCTCATTGATACTTCTTGTGAACTACAAAGTATGTGTTGCAGATGACATCAGCATATTTATCATGGCATAGATGAATAAATAGCTGAGGATATTTGTTTGGAAAACATATGAGGAACACAATATATAAATATTTACCTTTGGCCTTGTCGATATGTTGATGTTTGCAATGATTGACTGCTCCTGGCCATGTCACTGGTCCAACTTTTTCCGATGCAAGCAATGTGTAGATGAACATTAGAAGGACTAAATAAGCATATGCATTGTATATCGTTCATAATTGTTTTGAATGTCACATACAGGGTCGAAGGAGATGGAATACGAAATAAGGTGTCAAGGGATACTCAGAAAACATGAGGACTCGACGGTCAAATTGTATGCCTCGGATTTTTTGACTGCAAAAAAGTGTAACAGGGAATAGGGCATGATGGGGGGGTACGGAGGACAATTTGTACATCATGGATCCTTCGAAGCTAGAGGTGAAATATTGAACCCGCCAGCTCAGGAACCCACAATCGAAAAAGTGTCTAAGTATGGAATGAGAAAACTGTCGATCGGAGTCGTGATATAGAAGCATGAGTATAAATTTGAACCCATGAGTCTGCCAACCCGTGCACCTAGACATTTTTAGAAAGACGACTAAGCAAAGCAACCAGAAAGCTAAAGTAGACGAGAAAAACGAAGGGGAATTCGGTTAAGTATAGAAGAGGGAAAAAAAGGGATAATATAAAGTGGGAAAATTAGAAATGGGGAGGGCAATGTTTGGAAGCGGGAAGTATCAACAAAGGCCCATTGTTTCCAAATCATTGTTTTCTATTCCAATATTATATGCACCCACCCATTTTGTGTGTTTGATTTACTAGCACAGTTGGTATACCTTTTCGAAGATTGTACTTCAACCCCCTCTGCTGTGGCATATAAGAATTCATCTTCCTGTCCAACTAATTTGTTTCTTTCAATGTAGCAACGTCAAACATACAGTGGACATGAAGGTAAGTTAGTATGAAGAAAGGCATGTAAAAGAAAGAAATGTAGTTCTATTTATTTCAATATAGCAGCAAAGAGAATAAAATTCACATGAGGATAAGTTACTATGTAGAAAGATATGTAGTATCTACATACATTAAATTAGGTGCAAAGCAGTAGAACAAGTAGAACAAATATACAGACAATAAATGAAATACTAAACATTGGAATGTGAAATAAGAGTAGAAGCATGCACCTTTGTAACTCCTCTTCTACATTTGCGGCAAAGAGTCCATCTTCTTCTCCAGCTATTATGTTTGTTTAAATGTAGCAATGCAGAAAAATACAATAGACATGAAGGAAGTTGGTATGCAAGAAGACATGTAAAAAAATAAACAGAGTTCGATTTATTTCAATGTAGCGGCACAGAAAATACAAAGGACATGAATATAAGTTATTATGTAGGAAGATATGCAATATATACATACAATAAATTAGGTGAACACATATACAGACAATAAATGAAATACAAAACAATGGAATATGAAATAGCAGTACAAGCATGTACCTTTGTATCTCCTCTTCTACACTTGCGGTAAAGACTCCTTCATTTTCTCCAGCTATTATGTTTGTTTCAATGTGGGAATGCACAAAATACAATGAACATGAATGGAAGCAGGTATGAAAGGGAGAACAAGTAATATGTACATACAGTAAATGAGAATCAAGGAATAGAATAAAAGATAGTTAGAAACATGAACCTTTGCTTTTCTTCATCCATGGTTGTAATTATATACAGTTTTTCCTGCCCAAAATATATTACAAGCCAAAAAATAGTAAGAAATTACATAACCATAGCTAAATGATTTTGGTTTTCTGCAGCAAAGTATCCAGATATGTTTTGAGACATGGAAATATAATTTTGCAGTATCTTTGATGTACATCTCATATTTCAAGTACAAGACAAATTGTATCATGGTCAAACCAGTCTATGTATAGGATAAAGAGGTTGTACTGTGATATGGGAACATTTCACCATATATGGTTAATAAGTGTGTTTTGCACATGTTTTATCTTAACAAAAAGACAACGGACATTGTAATTGCACATGTAATTGTCCAATTATTTGTTATGCCACTATTTTGTATCATGTCAACACAGAAGTATCCTAGAATGATAATGGTTTCATCCAAATGTAAATGGTGTGATGCATTTGAGAACACATTCATTATGCTAGCAATGTTGCACGCCAAGCAGCATAGAAACTGACTATTGCAATTTGCAATCCACGGAACACCACTCTTGCTAGCACCATCTCAGTATTCTTTTCCTCTACAAGAACATTTTGTAAAGGCATGTAGGTATGGTCTAGATCTAGGAAAAAAAATTGGAGAAAAATCTAAGAGCAGGATAGGCGGGCGTGGGATAGGCGTCAGATCTCGACTTCGCCAGACACGGAAAAAGACAGAACCGCAGGTCCACTTGCGGGTGCAGGACCTGAACACCACAAAGTGAAAAAAAATAGCTCAAATTGTCAGCACAGAACCCCAACCCTGCAAATTTGAAGCAAACAAAAGAAAACAACAAGCAACAAACTAGCGAGGAAGCACGAACAGACCCAACTACAACCCCAGGACCTCAAACTTGCAAACTTGAACCAAAAAACAACAAGCAGCAACCGACGAACCAACAAACCAGTGAACAAACAACAACCATTGAACCAGTAAACAACATATGTATCTCCAATGATAACCAAATTGCAGCCCAAGCATAGAAGGAACCTGAAACATATGATGAGCATGCCAGTAGAAATAATCAAACATTATTACTTGTAAACTGCAAATAGTGAACGGCAAAGAACGAATAGAAATGAAATTATGGCATCGAAACTTACTTTGAAACGGTGAACAACAGAAACATAGGTCGAATTGTGGGTGCATCACCTGGACCCTGCAAAGTCAAAAAATAGCTCCAATTGTGCATGCAGGACCCCAACCCTGCAAAGTTGAAGTAAACAAAAGAAAGCAACAAGCACCAATAGGTCCAAATGCAAGTGCAGGTCCTCAACCTTGCAAAGTTGAACCAAACAACAATAAGCAACAACCGATGAACCAGCGAACAAGTAGCACCCACCGAACCAGTAAACAATGTGTGTATCTTCAACGATGACTAAATTGCATTCCAAGCATAGAATAAGTATGAAACATACAATGGCTATGCAACTGGCAATGGACAACAATATTGTCCAAATTCACTCCAACATTGTATGGAAAAATTCGAGGAAAAATGTACTCTGAGAAGCCTATTTAGGTAAACATTTAAGGTTGTCAGGTTGTTTAAGGGCCTCACGGTATGCAAACATTTAAGCTATCAGGATTGTTTAAGGACCTCGTGCTATGTAAACATTTAAGCTGTCAGGCCTATTCAAGCACCTCAAAAAAAGTGTCAATGCTCTAAACCTTCAGTATGTAAACATTTAAATACAAATAGAAGTAATAATGAAAACATTAAAAAACAGCGTCGATGCTCAGAACTTTCGGTATGTAAACATTTCAGTAAAAATGTAATAAAAATTAAAAAAGAGCATCTAAGCTCAAAACTTTGGATATCTAAACATTTACAACATTGGGAACAGCGAAGCTAGCAATAAGACCTCCAATATATTCTCCAATGAAATGATGACATATAAGGTTTTTTTATTATATAAAAAATAATGTTTTTACTTCTATATTTCGAACAATACAGATGATGCGAAAATTTATAGTCAAATGACATATTAATATGAAGTCAATGAATTATCGATCGATATAGTCCCTCTACGCCTTCGGCATGGACTAATAATAAGGGAAGAATAAAATAATAGAATAAAGAATATAATTTTGTTTTTAATATTCTTTTATTAGTTTCCAATAATATAATAGGAAGAATAAAATAATATAATAAAGAAGATTTGCATAGCAATTAATTCTTACCTCTATCTTATAAATAATAATATATTTTATTTTATTTTATAGTTTTTATATTTTTATAATTTTATTTTAATTTTATAACTTAATAATGTTTAAACTCATGAGAATTATACGACCCTTATATTATTATATTCACAAATTTGTTAATATCTTAAAAGTCACAAAATTATTAATATCTTAAAAGTGAAGGATTTAATATTATTTTTGTAATTTAATAAAGATTGTATGGTAGTTAGTTGGGAAATATAGGCAGTTATGGAGCGAACTTCCCGCACGTGGCAGTAGTTTCTTTTGTCCCTCTCATTCTCCTGCGGTTAAACTCTGCTCCTTCATGTTCCCGATTTGACCCTTCCTCCCTCCCCTTCCCCGGTGGTCTACCCCTTCCCTCCCGACCATGGAATACCTCCTGGTCACTATGCATTTCACTGTTGGCATGGAGACAGTTATGACAGACGTCATGGCAGCAGATTTCTTGGAAGATGGAGGACCTCCCGTACAGCTGGCGAACTCTGGTGACTTCCTTTCCGCTCCTACCCAGGCCGAGCCCTTTTCCCCCCCCCC
>JASDQU010435489.1:0-13438 GCA_032191745.1 Picea mariana | reverse complement strand
CCTATCGGTCACCGTGCATTTCACTGTTGGCATGGAGACAGTTATGAAAGATGTCATGGTAGCAGATTTCTTGGAAGATGGAGGACCTCCCGTACAGTTGGCGAACTCTAGTGACTTCCTTTCTGCTCCTACCCAGGCCGAACCCTTTTCCCCCCCGCTACCCACTCTTCTAGATGGACTATTGTTCGGAGATTTTCCAGAACCATGGGTGACCAAGTCCACAAGAACTTCTGCCTGTGCTCTCCCCCCGCTAAGTCTGCCTCAATCTATTGACCTAGAGTGGGTAAACTCCATAACAGGAGGTCTCACTTCTCCAGAACTCACCCACCTGGTCCACCCCTCCAACGAAAGTATCGACCCCTCGGTCTCTTCTAAGTCAGGACCATCTACGGTCCCTTTCTCTTCTTGCAAGGGTTTTATCTCTGCTCAGCTGGAACTGGATGAGTATAGTGGCTTTGAACAATCTTTCTCGACCAAAGAACACACAAAGAAGCACTTAAATACTTCGGAAGGAGTTGTCAAAGATAGAGAAACAAGGCCTAGGTTGAAAAGGAAAATCTTAAAGAACAAAGGGAAAATTGGAAACCTAGCTCTCGGTAAAGACGTGGAATTCAGCCAGGTCACACTTATAGCAAGCCAAACAATTTTTGGGAGAGTGAATGGCAGGGTATTCGCAATAAAAACCATCCAATATTGGATGCATGATGCTTAGTAGGCCGAGCTCAGATACTCACCGAAACAAGTGGAATTAAACAGGAATCGGTATGCCTTCACCTTCCAAAACAGTGAACACTCCAAATGGGTACTAAGTAAATCTTGGAGTGTCAACAACTCTCTGATTCTTCTCAAACCATGGAATATGCTTTTTGATGCAAGTACAGAACACCTTGACAAAATCCCGGTCTAGGTAAGACTACCAGCACTTCCTTTCCATCTATGGTCTTTTGAGTACTTCAAAAAAATTGGGAATTTCTTAGGAGATTTCTTGGATGCAGATATGACATATGAAGAAACAAAACAAAGGAGGATTGTAAGAATTTTGGTTAATTTGAATGTTATGGAAGGTCTGGGGGAAGATATGGATCTCACCTGGGGACACTGTACATATGCCCAAAAATTGGACTATGAGAACATTCCTTTCAGATGTCGAAGATGTCATCAGTATGGGCATCTGATTAAAAATTGTAAGCTCCCTCTAAGAACCAGAGGAATGTTATATGGGAGGAATAAATATTCACAGAAGAATGTTGGCTCTTCGGTTCCTGATCCCTACTTAAAAAAGGAGCAGGATTGTCAAACGTAATGCCTCACCGAAGTTTTGGCTGAAGATTTGGTCCAACCCTGTACAGAGCTATCTACCATGTGCCTCATCCAGCAAGTTTTAGTTCAGACAAAAGACTCTTCCTTCCTGGTCATGGGTACCTCATCTAACCCCGCCCCCTCTATTATTGTTTTAATAAATAATTTGTCTATTAAAAGTCCTGAGTGGCTGCTCTCACCATCCCTTCCCCCATTCCCTCCCTTGTTTTCTCTTCAACCCCCCTTTCCACCTTCTTCCTTGACCCCTCGTTGCCCAACTCTTTCCCTGACCTCCTCTTCCTCCCTCTTCCCCCCAGTATAACCAGCTTCTTCTCCTACCCCTACCTCAGATGAGTCCATTACCTCTTTGACAGACACCTCCATAAGAAGATACTTCTTAAGATCACAAAATAGAGAACACATAGGAGGTTTAGCATCGGACCTGACGCCAGCAGAAAAAACTGGCAGAGGCAGGAAATCTTTCTTCTCAAAAGCACAGAAGAGAGCCATAATTGACTTATTCGCAGGGAAACAGGTCTCTATTGAAAGGGCGCTTAGAGCAAGGCGAACCCTGGGAAAGGGATCTTGATGAAGTGTTGTTCCTTCAATTGTATGGGTTTGGTTGGTCCCCTCAAAAAACCAGCCCTAAAAAGGATGATTCTCACAGAACATTTGTATGTACTTCTCCTTCAAGAAACCTTGGGGGAAGGGGCAGAAGTTGAAAATGAACTCTCTTTGCTTTTACCGAACTGGAGCTTCATTACCTTGGACTCTATTGGGATATCTGGAGGACTAGCTATTGGATGGAATTGTCTCACTATAAAATTCCTTAACCATTGGGGTTTTGAATTTGGACTTGGGATCACAGTCTTCTCAAAAGAACTTGAAGACCCCCTCAATATTGTAAACATCTATGGCCCCTGTCACAACATAGGCCCTTACTGGGACACTGTCTTCAACAAGTCCTTCCTAAAAGAAAAACACTTAATCTTGGGAGGAGACTTAAATTTCTCTTTAGGCATTAAAAAAGTTTGGGGATCCCATGTGAGATTAGACCCCCTCTCGACCTAGTTTACACAAAAACTGGATGAACACAATCTTCTAGATATTGAACCAGTTAAATTCAAACCAACTTGGAGAAACAACAGAGTGGGAGAAGACAACATTGCAAAAAGACTGGATCGTTTTTTGATAAAGGATACACTTTTTGAAAAATCATTTCAACTGAAACAATGGATAGGACATGGGGGAATCTCAGATCATTACCCAATTTTCCTTGAACTAAGAAATGGATTGGATAAGCCACCCAGTCCTTTCAAATTCAATAGAACCTGGCTCAGTGATGAAAATTTTTTAAAGTTGGTTAATGGAAATTGGCAATACTATAACCCAGGAAGCAATGAGATGGCAGGTCTACACTTTGTAAAAAACCTACACATTATCAAAGAGAAGATGAATACCTGGGCACATCAGAAACTCCTAAAAGAGGATTTGGAACTGAAGGAACTAGAATCAAAATTAAACCTTATTTCAGAAGATCAGGGTGGAGGATTTGATACAACAAATGCCAAACTAAGTCTGCTAAAATTGGAAGAAAGGAGAAACAGACTACTAAAAGAAAAAGAAGATACATGGAGATTAAAAAGTAGAGCCACTTGACTAAAGAGTGGAGATGAGAACACAAAATTCTTCCAAGCATATGCAAAAGGTAGAAGGTGCATAAACTCAATATGGCAGTTAAAGGATCGAGATGAAAAAAAGGAACATACCTTTGAAGGAATGGCGAAAATTTGAAAAAAGTTCTTCCAGGATCTCTACAAAGCAGAAAACAAGGCCATTATTGAAGAAGCGATTCAAATGGTACAGTACTTTCCGAGCTTTACTAGTGAGGAAGATAATAGAATTCTTATGGAAAAGGTAACACTAGAAGAAATTAAGGCTGCATTGAATACTTTTCAAAAGGAAAAAATCCCAGGACCAGATGGATGGACAATTGAGTTCTTACTGGACTTCTTTGATTCTATTGGACAAGATATACTAAGCCTATTTGAAGAGAAAAGGATTATTGGAAAAATACCTTTAAGTTTAAACTCAACTTTTATTGCCCTTATTCCAAAGAAGGACAACCCGGACACCCTGGATGACTTCAGACCTATCTCCATATGCAATTGCATCTACAAGATCATCTCCAAAGTCATAGCCAGAAGACTTAAGACTGTACTTTCTGACAAAATCTCCTTGGAACAATTTGGATTCCTAGAGGGCAGGCAGATACACGAAGAAATTGGATTGGCACGGGAAGCCCTACACAGCATAAAGACCAGGAAGCTAAAGAGTGTAGTTCTTAAAATCAATCTTTCCAAAGCCTATGACAGGGTAAGTTGGCTCTATTTACGATTGCTTTTAACACATTTAGGCTTTGCAGTTTCATTTATCAGATGGATCATGTGTTGTATTACAACTGTAACTTTCTCAGTCCTCATAAATGGGTCATCCATGAAATTTTTTAGATCTGAAAGAGGCTTGAGACAAGGTTGTCCACTTTCCCCTCTTCTGTTTCTTCTTGTTGTTGAAGGATTAAGCAGGGCTTTAGCAGCAGAAAAATGATATGGGTCTTTTCCAGGCATCAATATTTCCAATACTCTTCATGTAACCCACCTTCTCTTTGTAGACGACATCCGTGTCTTCTCTGCAAGAACTAGAGGGGAAGCTGACAGTCTAAATAACACTCTGAAACTCTTCTCCAAAGCTACAAGAATGATAATAAATGAAGGAAAGTCTACTCTCACCACCTTTTATCTCTCAGAAATGGAGAAAAGTTGATACAAACTTCACTTCCATTTTGAAGAGAAAATGATTGATGAAGGACTCAAGTACTTGGGATTCACTTTGAAACCAAATGATTACAGAAAGGAGGATTGGTCTTGGATACTAAAGAAATTAGAAAAAAGGTTATGTTCATGGAGACACAAATGGATTTCCAGAGATGGCAGATTGGTACTAGTAAAATCAGTTTTGGAAGCCATCCCAGTCTTTTGGATGTCTCTGTCTTGGATCCCAAAAGGAACTTTGGAGGTAGCTAAAAAAATCTCTTTCAGATTTCTATGGAGTGGAAAGAAAGATACGAATGTGACTTCTTGGGTAAGATGGAAAAGGATTACAGTCCCAAAATCTTTAGGCGGTTGGGGCCTAAAAAATATACATGTTTTCTCCAAAGCCTTAGCTTCTAAAGGGGGTTGGTGCCTTCTTTCTACAAATAGTCTCTAGACAAAGGTTGTCATCAAAAAATACATTGAACCAAACACCCTAGAGTCTTGGATCAGAAGAACTCAGAAAACTCTCAGAGGTGCCTCAATGATTTGGAAGGCAGTGATAAAATATTTCCCTATAATAGAATGTGGTCTTGCTTGGAAGGTAGGAAACAAACTCCAAGTAAGGCTAGAGATTGATCCTTGGATAGGAAGAAAAGGAAAACACTTACTCTTATATCAGCTACTAGCCACTTTAAAGCAAAAAGGATTGAACTCCTTAAACTCACTTGTTGACCAGCCCTCCACTACCCTTTGGGCTCAAGGGTGGAAAACTGCCTCTACTCTTAATTTAAACATTGATGATTCAGCAGAATTGGAGAATTATCAAAATTCCCTTTTTCATTCAAAAATCAAGATAAGAGAACAAGAAGACGAACTGGCTTGGGACAAAAATGAGTCTAGTCTCTACACTCCAAAGAAAGGTTATTCACAGCTAATGCAAGAACTCTCAGAAGCTGAACCAGTGTGGTGGTGGAAAAATATTTGGAAGATCAATGGTCCTGCTAAGGTAAAACTCTTTTGGTGGTGTGTGCTTTCAAATAAAGCCCCAACCTGGAATATTTTACAAAAAAGAAATTTTTCCGGACCAAGCAGATGCCCACTGTGCAAGACAGAGAGATAAATGGCACAACATATCTTTCTTGAATGCACTTATCTAAAATTGGTCTAGGTAGGAGTTTCATGCACTCTAAAATTCCCTTTTCAGTGGGAAGGCCACACCTTGGAACAAGCCTGGAAGAACTGGTGGGAAAACTCCTCTTACAAAACTTACAGATTACTCCCTTTATTGATCACTTCGGGAGTATGGCTAGCAAATCCATCTTCAAAGAGGCGACTATTTCTCATGAGAAAACCTCACTAAACAGTCTGTCAATTTTCTCTTCCTTTCCCTCAAAAGAAAGAACAAAGACTAGAGTAATAAATGAAGTATACATAGAAAAATCCACACCTTGGGGATTTTTTGACGGAGCTTCCCAACACTACACATGTGGAGGAGGAGGCTTATTATACTTATCAGACACACACTACTTCACTTTATCTTCTAGATTGGGAAATGGAACTAATAATTATGTGGAATTAATGAGCCTCAAACTTCTCATGTTTTTTTTCCCTTGAAAAAGACTGTAAAAAGTTATCAGTTTTTGGAGACTCAAAAAATACAATAAACTAGATAAATGGAACTCAAAGATGCAATAATATCATACTTGCCCATATTGTGGAAGACACAAAATCACTGCAGAAAATTTTTTACTTCTTTTCCTGTCAACATGTCTACAGGGAAAGGAATAAAGAAACGGACAGGGCTTCGAAAAAGGGCACATACATGGAGATGGGCCACTGGAAGATCACAGAGTCCATAAACGAACAAACACAGGAACAACATAGAACTTTTTTGTAAATGAATGTAATTCTACAAGATTTTAGATACAAAATCTATGAAGGATACTATGCAAACTGAGGATTGTACTCAGTAAACTGTAGCATTACAGATTTTTGGGGAATGACTATGTAAAATCCCATGGGATGAAGAAGAAACAACCACCCGATATGAAGTATGTAGACATACTATATCACAAGAATACACTAGAAGGTGTATCTTCAAAATGTAATTTTGATTATCATAATGAAAATTACGTTTTTTTTTCTGAGGAAAAAAAAAAGTTGGGAAATATATGTTTAACAATGAAACTTAATATAATTAAATGTCCAGTTAATTGAAAAATATATGTTTAACAATGAAACTTAATATAATTAAATGTATAAGTAATGAATAGCTTTTCTCAAAAGATAATAATTAAACATTACATAAAATCAAGAAGAATAGCATTGTTGTTTATGCAAGAGGAAAATTATAAGAGAAAACCATTGAAAACATTGATGAAAAAACATTTAGTATAACACTTCGTTAAAAACAAGAAAGAATGCAAAGTATTAAATGTTCAATGGGGAGGTTAGCATATGCAAGAAGCAAATAAGTGAAAGGTTCAATGGGAAGGTTATCATATGCAAGAAGCAATGTAAAGTGTTTGGACCAAATGCAAATAAGTGAAATGTTCAATGGGAAGGTTAGAATATGCGGGAAGCAATGTAAAGTCTTTGGACTAAAAACATTTAGGATAAAAGTTTGTAAAAATGTGCAAGATGGTAAATTGTTCAATGTAAAGTATAGCTTAGTAAATTTTTAATGTCGAGTAAAATTTAGTAACTAAATAGTAAATGTTCAATGTGGATCAAAACTTAGTAAGTAAATAAGTGAAATGTTGAATGGGGGGTTAGCATATGCAGGAAGAAATATAAATAAGTGAAGTGTTCAATGGTGAGGTTAGCATATGCAAGAAGCGATATAAAGTGTTTGGAAGTTAGGATAGGGAGCGACAATTACAAAAGTTAGAACAAGTCTGACATATAGGTTCTAGAGTTTAATTTGGGAAATAGTTGATTGACTTGATCCTTTGTATTTGAATTTGATTTCTACTTTAGTCATTGAGTATGCATTTGAAGAAATATATAGAGATTATAGCATCTTTATTGCAAGATGTTATAGAAGTGTTGGGGGAACAAGAGCTTAGAAAAGAAATGATAGAACAAATAAATGTTTGGCATGACTCTTTCTATTGTGTGGAAGTAAATGTGTGTGGATATAAAGGACAACAAAGAAATTATTGAATATTCGAACATAAAATTCAGTGAAAAGTGTGCGGAGACTAACATGTGCAAGAAGCAAAGGACATAAAGTTATCCGCACAGAACACAAGATTTAGCATTGGACTATGTAAAAAAAAGCAGAAACATGTAGCATAAAACTTAGTGAAAAGAAGTATGTAAAGGCGAACATGTGCCCCAAGCAATGTAAAGTGTGGCGATGTTGGGATTTGCTAGTAGCAATGTAAAGTGTTTGGAGGATAGGATGTGTGAATGTGAAAGAAGCAAAGGGCCTATAGTTGTCCGCAAAAGACATCAAATTTAGCGTACAACTATGTAAAAACTTCCACCATAAAACTTTGTAAAGAGATTGTGAAGATGAAGATGTGGAGAGGCAATGCAGAGTGCACCGAGCCGAGGATGTGATAGAAGTAATATGAAGTGAACAAAGGGTATGAAGTGCGTGAGACAATGCAAAGTGTGCACATCTTAGGATATGTAGAAAGAAGATGCAGTCAACTTCCCTGTATAACATATGTCGCTTGTACAAGCTCTTGAAATTGTCAGTAGCATATCAAGAAGTTGTCACTGGTATGACTTTTTTTTTCCAAAGTTTAGAAAAGACAATGTGCAGATGACGAAAGACATTAGATGGAATGAAAAATTAGCAGTATTTTCAAACTTCCATATTTTAATAGGAAAAGTGGTTTTTCAACCAAAGCCCGGAAAAGACAATGTATAGAGAACTGAACAGATCAAATATAGTGCAGAAGAAGAGGAATCATCGATGTTCTATCTTAATAGGAAAAATGGTTTTGTAAATAACATGAATGGAAAACAACACTTTGCAGGAAAGTGTTGGTCCACTAGACAATGTTCAATGGGACACGGCAGATGCATTTGCAATTTTTATGCGGTTTAAGTGAAGCAGCATAAATTGTCAGGATAGACAATTGAAGCGAAACTCGACAATGTAGTTCATTTGTTAAGTAAACATTCACAAAGAATGAAAGATCTGAGAAAGGACAAGGTTGTATTCTATTTAGCATTCACGATGCACTATAAAACTTATAAATGATAGCATAAAGGTCAAAATAGAAATTTTACAGAATGAAAGTAAATATGCAGATATGAAGAGAAGTTAACATGATATTTCATGATATTTCATTGGAAAATCATAAACAATGAACATAGAATTGACTTTTCAATTTAAAACTAAAAGCATTGAAAATCAGTAGCCACCTATGCCAAAATAGTTCTTTGGCAAATGCAAAAAAAGTATGCAGTTGTATTTTACATAATTCTTGTGAAAAAAGTATAAAAGTCAAAATAATATTTGGTAGAATGGAACTAAAGTACCACATATGCATAGAACTTAACATGATGTTTCATTGAAAAATCATAAAAAGTGAAAACAGACTTGAAAATTCAGTTTTAAACTCAAAGCCTGGGAAATGACTAGCCATCTATGCTAAAGAGTTCTTCGGCAAGCTCAAAAAATATACAATTGTCTTTTAAACAATGTCTGCAAAAAGTAAATGTGTTTGTCCAAATGAACTAGGATTGGGGCTCACGTGGACCAGTAAATAGAAGAAAGAGAAAGACAGTTAGAAACTAGTGTTAAGTTTGCAGAGGACATAAAACAAATAATTATGAGTAATTACAAAGTGAGCAAAATAAAAGGATAGGAGAAGCATATGCAAACAATAGACTACTTACCAATAAGCAAATGTTTTTTTAGTTTGGTTTTTCTTTTGTTATTGTGTATGTACCTTCATAACATTTCTTGCTTTGGACCTATGTTGAAGAAACTATTTGTGATGGCTATTTTGCGTTAACAATCTATTGCAACGTGTTCTTGGCCTAGTTATCAATATAGTTCTTGATTGATGGGATGGTAATTTCTTGCTTAACCAGAAGCATGAAAATGTGGTCTTATATTTCTTTGCATTCCACTTGCAGTTGTTCAATGGATGACAAGTTCTCTTCATTGTCATTAGCAAATGTAACAATCCATTGTTTCAATTTTTTTNGTCAAAGTCATTAGTCAATGAAGTATTCATTTCCTCCAAGTGACTATCAAGCTCCTCTTTAGTGATCATCATTGAATTTATGAAAATTTTTGGGCCATGCATTTATTTGACGACATCAAATTCTTTTAAAATAGTATCACCTCTCCCTTCATTGATTTTTTCACAAGCAACAATTGCATCTTGCAGCATTTTTACTCATTGTTCCCAACCTACCTTTATTTGCTTTATTCTACTTTTATTGGGAAGTCCCTATTGATTTATTCGATGGTCACTAATACTATCATCCTATCCAATGAAAGTTTTTAGATCGTTTTTGTAGTAGGCTTCATCATGTTGCAAGTCTCTTTGCAAATCTCCAGCAAAATTTGAAATCTTTTGTGAAAGATCACGTAGGCGGGTGTTGACCTCCCATGCCTATTTGATTATATTGAGTCTTTTGTTAATGTTATCATCAACATAGAGTATGACTCCATTAAAAAATTGAAGGGATTTCCTGATTGGATTTGAGGTTCATGGAGTACTTGGAGGAGTCTATTTTGCTAAAAGTATGGATAGTGGTTGTGCAAATAGTGGTCTAGGGCTGAGTGCTTCCTCAAGTTCACTTATTATTTTCTTCAATTTAATGGTCTGTAGCTCTTATTCTAAAATTGAATCTACAAGAGAATCTTATGTGGAGTGATGTAGTTGCATTATTTCTAATGGTTCAACTCCAGATACATCGACCACTGACCTTAATTTCTGAACCACCTTTTTGTGTTTGACATTGACACTCTCTGTCTACAAATTATTTTTTTGCCTCTTGTATTGAGTATTGTGCATTGTTAAGGATTGGTTGTCAAAGAACATGGTTTCCTCTATTGCAAGGTCCTGTGTAATTTCTTGTCTTTCAGCAATTCTTCGGGTTGCCCAATCCAATAGCTTTTTACTCTCGATTTCCATATCTTCAAGATTTCTTGGAATTCTTGTATATTGCAAATTGTCTCTATTTGGGGTTTGTTTCATTTTTTGTTGGGACACTATATGTGCATGTTCAATATTTGCATGAGGTGGTTGCTCTCCACTACCATCTCTATCAGACTCGTCAATGCTCTCTTCCTCGTTTACCCTGTGTTGTTATTTTCTTTGCTCAGAGGAGGAGCTCTTAAGTGACTGGTGATTGGAAGAAGAGTGGACATTAGCACTGCTTCTCCCCCTTCATCTTGGTTTTCCATGGCTTCTCATGTTTGAGCTTATTTCTGTCAACAACCAATCATTTATTTTATTCTTGTCCTTTTTTTATGGATTCTCGACAGTTTCTTCATCAAATATTGTAAGAAGGTTGTCATACCTTATCAATGCTAAATGTCATGAGAACAGACCCTCATGATGTGCTTCTTTTAGATTAAACATATTAAGTGTCTCTGAGACTTGTTTCATATGTGTTAGATTCCTAACCATTGTGTCCCCAACTTGAAGAGGCCATGTATTGAATTTTTTTTCTCTTTCTTTCAAATAAAATACAGCAGGCTTTATACTGGCAGCAAACTTCGACAACAAAATATCTATTGCAAACAAATATAGGAAGTAGAAGCGGGTTTTCTTGACAACCATACAAGAAGATGTAAGTATGGTTTTTCTCTTGAATGCATATGCCCTTTCCCTTAAGAAAATCTCCAGCTTCATGTGTTATTATCTTGGATTCTACCCCAACCAAGATGTTTCTGAACTCTATAAAAAACATATCTTGAACAATGCAAAAATCAAAATTTTCTTTATGTTTTCATAACACCCGGTGCTAGAAATGAACTGGCTTGTTGTGTATATTAGCAGTAGTTACTTAATTGAAAACAAATTTCATTTGATATGACCTTTGCCCAATCAAACATGGCATCCTTGCGAAACAAAAAGTACAATGCATATAGACCTGACCTGGGTATGTGTGAAGTCGACTTGTGGATAGTGACATAGGCGAAAAACCATGAAAATTCATGGTATGGTTCTTGTAGCAAGGTTATATCGGTTGTTGAAATTTCGGTGGGCATGTTTGCAGAAGGTAGTAGAAATTCTCTCAATACATTGGTGCCACCTACTTGAGAAGCTAGGAAGGCATATGCATCGGCAAGCTTAATATTTTTATTTGCATATGGAAGATGAAGCATTTTATTGAACAGCATCAGAGTAAGGACCACTAGATTCTTTTTTTTGTCACTTTAATCATCATTGTCCTTGAGTCAAACCTTCGAGCACACCAGGTCACGATTTCTTTGAAGTCAAAGACTTCAAGGACACAACCAGCATTGACCAGGCCTGTGGTCTAGAGTCTATCATTTTTCTTTTCATCTGGTGACTTTTTCAAGAACCATTGGTACGAGGAAGATCATTGGAAATTCTTGTCTTCCCTGGCTAGTGAATTAACAATATCACCACAAAGGGGAACTTTCCCTCCTCTATTGTCCATAGTGTTTATTTTTTAATTAACTTTGGTATAGGTGAGCCTTGTTAATAGTATATTAGCGAGGTCTAATTGCTTTAAAGCAAACTGCATGGTGTGTATTCACCAGAAAGTCCTTTTCACACATATGAACTATGTTTGAAACATGGGTAATCACTAATGGGAGCCATTATATAGGTCATAGAAAAGTGGTACATTTACTTTGCATGAGTATTATTACCTAATTGTTCTTTCTTGGTAAATTAGAGCAAATTATGTTCTCATAAATCCCTCGATTATAGTGAAAATTATGTGGCTTGTTAGAATCTTCGTCATAAAACTATTACGTTTAAAGAGGGCAGTAATTGTGATAGGTATGGTTGCACCGCTTTTACTAAAATGTTGTTTCCACACATGAGTTACTTACAAAATATGACGAGCCATAAATGGAGAGCACTAAACACTCATAGAAAAGTGCGACATTTACTTTGCACAAGCGGTAAATAAATTTTGTTATTTTGCAAATGGTAGCAAATAAAGGTGTCGTAAATGACTTGGTTATCATGCAAATTATGTGGCTTGTTAAAATGTTGGTGCGTAACTATTGGAAATGCCAAATTGTCGAAGTGGCAATTGTGCGATCATCAACCATGAATCGTGGGCACAAGGGTTGAAAATAAAATAGTGAAGTGTTGATTGTGCAAGCGATATACATGTGTGGAGTGAAAACATGTGGAAGGTATAGATGTGTGGCATGCAGGGATATCGCAATGGAAAAATACTTCACGCAATGTGAAAAGTGAATAAGTAAAAAGGATTTTCACCAAGAAATTTTTGAAGAATAGTGCATTGGTAGAAGAATTTTATACAAGAATTTCATTGTAGTTATTGGAGCTAGTACATGTCCCACGAGCACAAAAGGTTCCTTCTTCTAATCGCAACACTTGTGCAAAATATTACATAAAATTATTGTCACGGTGCATAGGCAATTAAATGTCTTTGCAAAGAGATAATTCATATAATAAAGTAGAATAGCATTATTGTTTATGCAAAGAAGACAATAATAAGAATAAAGTAAAAACAAGTAAGAACATTTATCACAAAACATTGTAAAAATTAGCGAAAAAATTAAAGTGTTTAATGTGGAGCAAAACTTAGTCAATAAGTTATGGTTATGATGATTGCAGAGATACGATGGTAGTGAAGATACCGAGGTGTAATTTCTTTAAGACAAATTGCATTTGGTTCATTTAGTAAAATGTCATTTCCACGGGTAATTTACTTACAGAATACGACGACCCACAAATAGAAACCATTAAGAAGGCCATAGGAAAGCGCCATATTTACTTTGAACAAGTGGTAAATAACTTTCATTTTTTTTGCAAATAGGAGAAAATCAAACTGTCATAAATGGCTCAGCTATGGTGCAAATTACCTATCTTGTTAGAATCATTGGTGTGGAACCATTGGAAATGACAAATTATGGAAGTGGCAACTATGTGTGCATCAGCAATGAATTGTTCACGCAAGGGTTGAAAATACAAGTAGTAAGGTATTGGCTCTGTCAGGGATATACATGTGCGGACTCTATGCAATGTGAAAATTTGGTAAGTAAAAAGTATTTTGAGTAACAAATTTGGAAGCATGGTGTATTGACAGAAGAATTTAATACAATTCTAGATAATCAACAAACATTAAGACCAAAGTCTTAACTTTTTAGATATGTAAATGCATTTACATAT
>JASDQU010435488.1:80324-95456 GCA_032191745.1 Picea mariana | reverse complement strand
ACTCTCATTAATTACATTCAATTACATTTACTCGCCATCTAGTCTGAATCAGATCTAGATCCTCCCATCTGCTAGCCATTAAAGGAGACTCTACACTTTACAATAAATCATCCTGTACAAAGACAATGGCTCTGATTTCCTTGAGCCTTCAAACTTTAATTACATTAATTTTTTTTAAATTAAGGCTAAATTTTGAAAGGACTGGCGTGTCCTTCTTTGGGATCTGCTCCCTCCAAGTGCATGGATGCGTTGGATTTCTGGAGCATTGTTGAGGTGGAACGATGCTCCTACATAAACCACCTTGATCCTACAATTATTTTAATTATGATATGAATTCCTTAGTCTATTGGATCTCAAGATCTCCAATTGGGGCTTTTGTGGCATCAAATGTTTTTGCAAAATCCTTGGCCACCTGTTTATTGTGCCCATGAAAATTTTGTACAAAGTGAAATCACCCAACTTTCTAGAATCTTCTCATGCATTTCAAATATGTCTATAGAAGTTCAATTCCAATTGGCTCACATMTCACCACAAATCCCATGCTTCTAATTGTGCAGAACTAGCGACAATTTCAAACAAAACCTAACTTTTTGTCACAAGGAAAGACAATAAATAGTAATGAAGAAAGACATATTTTATGAATTAAACACATATTTTGGGAGATTTCACTRAGGATGGAGATTTTGATTCAAAATCATGTAAACATTCATGCCATCATTTAAATTTTTTATAGCGCTCGTTCATGATTGGATCAATTTTTTGGTCTAATCATTCACTCCGTGATATAATTCATGCTGAAAAAAAAARAAAWWTTCTCCATGCATATTAAAAAATGTGTATATAGTGTTCAATATGAGCGATTKCATGGTTAAGGTAAKTTTTCAAAGGYAGGATTAGCATCAAATTCAATTATTCRAGAAAAAATGATAGAATAGACATAGAGTGATCCAAAAATTCATCTTCTACTCAATACCATGAACACTTTATTTGTGGCTTAACACCTAATTGGTCCATGATATCTATTTAAAGAACATGAAGACTCATTTTGATAATGATCAATTGTTGAGAGATGCTCATACAAATTATTTTCATTTGCATTAATAATTTAATATATTGTCTCAAGTGATCACGTTAGCCAATGCCATGGACCATTTCCCACTTTGAGGGTTTTAACCGCATATACACCAATGTATTGATCGTTGATCTATTTTTCAAAGTGGTTTCCTTAAGGTTTTCGACCTATGTGGATATATGTTAAGCCCTAGAAAAAGACCCATGTTATGTATAAAACCCCTTATTAAGCCCTAGATATTGAATTATTAAATTTATAGTGTTATATTTGTATGTAGGATAGAACCCTTCGTTGCTCCCTTTCATTATAATTGTACCCTTTGTATCCTATATATATACCAATGAGACCTAGTCTTAGGAGCATTTGATCTCATCTCATATTGTATTCTGAATTTGATATATTATAAAAGGAGGTTTCCCCCTTGAATTGGACTGTATTGAATGAATTTTTTTATCATTTTTAAGACATTGGATCATAACATCTAGTATCAGAGCATTGATCCCAAGGTTTTTTTGATACAAGCAAGTCATCTTGGAATTTTCACTATAATTTTTTTTTTGGGACGCTATTGTTAGTCAATTCAATTAGATGAACTCTGATACATTAAATCACCAACCTGAGGATTGTAAATTGATGAAATGCAATGCAAATTTTATGCAAGTTGATGCAGACCCCCACCCTCACCTGGGGCCTACGTGACCTCTCGGTCTAGGATTGGTCAAAATTGTGGAGCCACATTAGATCTCGAGTTCCCATAGAACCTTCAATTTAATTTCCACAGGATTATTCCCCCTCTTTTGGGTCTTAATTTTTCCTCTCATAGGACTTTGAAAAGTAGGGATGAAGTCCACGTGACCTTGGGCCAAAATTGTGGGCTAATTCTTCATACTTCATTGAATTTGGGACTTCGGAGCTCTCGTGCTTTGGTAGTTCTGAAGTCTACACTCCATTGTTCTGTCAGAGCAATAAATCGATGAAATAACGCATGCAAAGATTAACGGTCTGGAACCTCTGGTCAACCAACGACTATGATTAACTCTAGGATTCTAGGCTCTGGGAGTCCCAGATGCTCAACTCTCTCCAACCCCTGGAGTGATAACATTGTGAATTCATGGAGGGTCGAAATCTACGACTACCACCCTCCATATAACAGACAAGTTAGATCTATTTTGAGCTTTTGGAGTTCAGGAATCTTCTCGACACTAACCTTTGTATCCCCCGAATGCCAAAATGCCACAGTTTTCCTCCTCTCGACACGTGTCCCCTTTCCAATCAATGACTGGGATGGATTGTTACACATTATTTTGGTCACTCTGGTGATGTCTCCACAAGTGATGTATTCAGGCTCTCACAAGGACTTTTTGCCTGAAAAAAGTGACTATTGTCTTCTTCCAAAAAACACATTTTTAAGATGAGTTTGTAGGCTGCCTATGTTACAGGGTGCGAAAATCCTTCATTCTCGTAGGCAACCCATACTTAGGGTGAAAATTGTTCACATTCTTCTCTATAGGTAGGGTGCAAACATGTTTCAAATCTTGGAAAATAGAAGAGGTCATGAAGGTTCTAGAAGGGAATCTTCTAGAAAATGAGTTGGCATTCACATGGTTGGCATCCTACTGACTTCTCAGATTTAGTGGGATCATCCTCATCCATTTACCCATCTCTCCTTCTCCTATATATTGCAAGGTTTCTCATGGAAAAGGTTAAACAAGATTGAATGAAGAATTGGTGAAAGAAATGTGTGAAGGAATCTGCTTCGATAGAAGCTTGAAGACTTTATTTGGTCTATCAAGTTGTATTGTATTTTCTTCATGCAAAGGTAGAACAAGTGTGTGTGTTGGAACCAAGGGTCATTGAAAGGAAGCTTGCGACATCAAGGCGATCCAGTTGTATCTTCTACTTTCATTTAATATAATACAATGGCATGTCCCTTTCCCATAAAATCACTCCTATTTTATTGCATAACTCCTTGATCATATGCATAGGTTGACATTGAATATACTTTTCTATATTCACTTTGGTTTGTTTGTGTTGTCTTGGACCTGATTTCACAAGAGCACTAGAGCGAAGTGGGAACAACAAAGACCTAAGGAAGTGCTATAAAGGTATGTCACTCATTCCTTCTTAGTAGTAGATTCAATGACTACAACTTAGAGAAAGAGTCATGTCCTATCCTATTTTGTTCTAGATCCAGGTGGATCTAGGGAGATCTGTTAGTGTCCGCACCTACCAATTTATCCGATAAAAAAATTGGCAACTCCATTGGGGATACAACCCATTTTAGTGGTTTTTACCTGGCCATTTTCCCTTGACCTACCCTTTTTCATTCCCAATCAATATACGAGTCTTGAGGAGATCCTCACAGACTCCCTGGATCCAAAATTTCCCTCAAAAGTTTTGTCATTTTTCCAAAATTTGTTTGATTACAAAGCTTCTCGCACTGAACCTTTCTGTAGCCTGCGAGAATCACTGAATTCAGTGTGAACTTCTTGCAACCTGCCTATGTCTAGCCTGCGAGAATCCTTAATTCTCTCACTGTACCCCACTGTCAGACTGCGAACTCACTTGTAAAAATTTTGGATTGAGTCTTTTGTGTCTTCAGATGCCCAGATTGGTTGGTGTGTCTGGAAAGAATTTCTCTAGCCAGTGATTGAATGTTTCTTGAATTCAAATCTCGTGAATGATTAGTTTTCGAAAATCGAAAGCTCTTCTTGATAATTTTTCTCAATTTTTACCTCTTGACCTTTTCTTAACAAGGGTATAATCTACGATTCTCAAATCCGAGTGCTTGTTTGGTCGAGAGCCTTTGATTGGATTAAAAGTTGAGATTAATTGTCCTTTTCAATTGCTTATTACTTGGAAAATTGTTACCCATGTGCATTTGAAGAGACTGGTCTTGTCAGTTTGTGATTTTTATCTTCATTGAAAGATCGACTTGGGTGTTTGTTGTGTATTTCTTTTTCGTTGGTTGCTTACTTTTTCTTAGTTCCATCCTTGTTGCTTGGTTTCTAATAAAAATTAAAGACATTTTCTTTTTTTTAAGCAACCTTTTATTTGAAAAATATGGGCATTCGAGTATTGAAAGAGAACAAATAGGAATTTTGCATTGTTCATGATTGTTTGATATTACATTTCAGAGAAGATCATACATCGTAGTTCACATTGTTCCAGAAAACCCCTATTTCCCTCATGTAAATAGGATTCATCGAACAAAAATTTGTATCATTCATCCCTATTTACGCATTGTTGGGTCAGAGTCTCACACAACATCGGTTTCATTTCCGTCTCCTTTTTTGCATAGCAATAGCCTTTAATAATATTGCGCAAACTTTAAAATTCAACTAGTAACTTTTTCTAGGGCTATTTTATACCAAAATTAGCTAGGCTAGAGCTTTGGAATAGGCAGTGAGACACACTCTCCAAAGAAAAAGACACACAATAGTATCTTGTGATAAGGAGTGTCAAATTCCATTTGCAGCATTTTGTCCTGGGAAGCCCTTCTCACACAAGGGTCAAACCTGAGGTTGCATTGAGATTGACAGAGTTACTCACCCTGCTTTGTTGATATCGGTGTAGAGATTGCATGTATTATGGGGGTCACTTGAAGGTATACCCAAAATGATGAGTGGAATCCTTTCAAGTTGATTTCGGGCTAGATAACCTATGAATTACTTTCCTCCACACCAACAACCGAATCTTCCTGTATCTTCGCATTATATGAAAACTTCTTATGGTCCCACTAGTCTACTGACGGGACTCCCTCCCCAAAGTCACCAGTACCCACATGTGAATAAACAGTTATCCTTCTTAGCCACCCTGATCTGTCGAGGATTTTAAATGATCTGATCCATCACTCTCCTCAATGGCCCGCCATACCGGCCAAACTACCATCTGACATCCCTAAATTTGATGATAAACTTGGAGAGGACCTGAACAATCATGTAATGACTTTTCACCTTTGGTGCTCATCCAACTCCTTGATGGATGACTCTATTCATTTACGCCTTTTTCAGTGAACCCTCACAGGTTTCGTCGCAAAGTGGTATATATAATTACCACGAGGCTCCTTCACTGACTTCAACACCCTTGCTATGGATTTCCTCACCCACTACCAGTTACCAATCTACTACAAAACGAGAACCAAATTTTTGATTTCTTTCAAACAAACCAAAGCCACTCATATCTCTGATCACATTCATGAGTGGCGACAGAGATGACGTCTCATCAAACTCGAACTTCCCGATCAATTGTTGGCAGAGTGGTTCACGAAATCATTCATGAATGACATAGCTCATGACATCACCATGGGTGGAGTTGTCATAGAAGAACAGGCAATCAATCGTGCTCAATACCTCAACCTTGTTTACTCACAAACGGGTACTCTTTACGAATTACTCCCTGACGCAACCCTTCCTTCTACTTCTGCTACTTCAGCTATTCTTGCTACTTCTCATGTAGTTGACGGTGTGATTGGCACTTTCCATGCCCAACCTCATTCCATCCAAACCTCTAACAACAACCCCAAATCCATTTCTTCTAATGTTCAAAATGCTCTGTCTCCTACCCCTCCCACCAGCAAGACTTCTGAGATAAACTCTGTTCAATCTACCCCCGCCGGAAAAAATAAATCCAAAAAAGGAAAGGGTAAGAACAAGGAGGATAAAAATAATCCGCAATCTGAGAAAACAAAAACACCACCTGTTGACGATAAGGATAAGCGCAAACCGCAATACCCTTGTCTTATCTGTGGTGATGATCACTACACTAAGGATTTCCCATGACGAGCCAAGGTTGCTAAGTTCCTTCAAGGAACCCCGAAACCCCCCACTCCGATCGTGTTGTCACAACCCTTCCCTTCTCAAAAACAGGCCCAATTAGTCATTCATGACCAACCTTCCCCTTCCAATACATCCTATGTCTTAATGTGTACAGGTGATTCAAAGAAGAATGACATCACACTTACCACTCAAGCCAAAGATTATCCTTCCTCCAAAGAGAAGGTTGATGCAATACCTCCTTCGTTGGTCCAACCATATCCCACGACTCCACCTACCAATGGTCCTCTTCATATCGAACAACCGAGCCTAGATACATCTCTTTTCCCTCCCCCAAAGGGTGTTGTTTGAAAATCGGCTTTCAATCCTCATGCACGTGCTGCCCAGAACTACAGTATTGTCGAAGATCTAGCCCAAGCACCGTCCGCGATGTCAGCCCTTGAAGTCCTTCAAAGTTGTCCTATACAACGGAAGGCACTGTTGAAAGATATTGGTGGAATCGACCCTATGGATACAAATTTAATAATTTTTGACTTGGAAGATCACATTCCAAGGTTACCCGCTCAACTCACATTCCAAATACAAGTCATTGTCTCCGACAAAAACATTTGTAGAACAGTTATTGATGAGGGTGCCTCGACGTGTGTCATGTCTATTACCTGCTAGAAAGCCAACGACTCTCCTCCTTTAACTGAATCCCACAACATGCTCAAAGCCTTCAATGGCTCTGGTTTTAAGCCTTACAGTTTTCTTCCTTCGTTGCCTATTACGTTAGAAGGAAAAATGGTTAACGTTGAAGTGGAGGTCTTTGACGCTCCTCTTGATTACAACCTTCTACTTGGCCGTAGCTAGATCGATTCCATGCATACAGTTGTGTCCACTGTTTTCTGTGTCGTGTATTTCTCACATCAAGGAAAAGTAGTTATTGTAGACCAATTGGCCTTCTTTCACTCTGATGCATGTACCAACAATGTACCTTTCATTGAAAAAACCCCCTCTGGATATGAGAACGTCGGTGTAGGTCTTCTTAAAGATTCCTCTTTGATGGGTAATTTCCCCATTCCACCACCCAATGTTCCACATCCGCTTTTCACCTCGATCAACATGATCTCCACCTTTGTTCACAAAACCACTACATCTTACGACCCATGGATGGTACCCAATCCTGACGATCATCTTCGTTATGGAAATGAAATTCCTTTGAGTCCGATCAAATCTGCTTATCAAGCCATTCAATCAACAACCCCTTCTACCCCCTCTCTTGGTGATTTATCTCTGGATCCATTCCGCGTCATTTTTCCCACAGACAAGATGATTATGTCTGTTATGTACATGGAAGATACCCCTTGGGAAAATGGACATCATTGTTCCATCCTCTTCCTGGAACAACACACCATCGAGGGTTACCAATGAATCTCGACTCTGTCGACCATTGTCATCATTTCTACCATTCCTGAGTCTACACACGATATGTTCTACGAAGGGAACTTAAGTAATATCTCACCCACCATCCCCCTCGACATATCCATAAAACCTAGAGTTGTTGAAAATGTGCATATCGGAGCTTCGTGTTCCCATGATGAATTTTTCACCTACAAGTCTCTTTTCCAAGAATTTTGTGACGTCTTCGCATGGAGCTATGAAGAAATGCCAGGGATTGACCCTGACATTGTGGTACATGAGATTAAGACATACTCGGGTGCTAAACCCGTCCAACAATGACTTTGTCTGGTCCACCCATGTAAAGCAGCCACTATCAAGTTTGAAGTTGAGAAACTTCTCAAAGCTGGCTTTATTTACCCTGTGGCTCTAACTGACTGGGTTTCCAATCTTGTTATGATTGACAAGAAACAAGGAACAATCTATGTGTGCATTGATTATAGGGACATTAACAAAGCTTATCCTAAAGACAAATTTCCTACCCCCTTCGTTGACCAGATCGTCGACGATTGTGCCGGAAGTGAAATCTTCTCTCTAATGGATGGTTTCTCCGGATATAATCAAATCAATATCGTTCCCGTAGATCAACACAAGACCACTTTTATTTGTCCTTGGGGCACTTTTTCCTACCAGAAACTTCCATTCGGATTAAAGAATGCCGGTGCAACTTTTCCACGTGCTATGTCTTATGCCTTTCATGACATAAAACACATTATGCAGCCATATCTCGATGACTTACCCACTCATTTCATGTGCCGTGTAGATCATTCAATACACCTTCGCACCATTTTCCTTCGATGTTGGTTTTACCATATACGCTTGAATCCCCAAAAATGTGTTTGTTGCATAGAATCCAGCCGACTTCTAGGATTTATTGTTTCACATCAAGGGATTAGGGTAGATACTTTGAAGGTCAAGGTGATTCTCAATCTCCCTCCTCCTTCCTCACTACGCCAGTTACAAAGTTTGCAAGGGAAGGAAAAATTTCTCTGTCGTTTCATCCCGAACTATGCTGAGCTAACTCTTGGATTTACGCGACTGCTCAAGAAAGGTTCTGAGTTTGTATGGGATACCACTGCCAACAAAGCTTTTGAAGCTTTGAAACTGTCTTTGACATGTACCCCACTACTCTTCCCACCTGATTACAGTGGGGATTATTTCCTTTACCTCGCAGCCTCGGACTATACCATCACTATGGTTCTCGTCCAGGAGGATGATTCTCATGACGAACATGTCATCTATTACTTGAGTCGGAGTCTCACGACTATCGAAACCAAGTATTTACATGTTGAAAAACTGGCTTTGGCAGCTGTCCAAGCTGTTCAATGTTTCCAAAATTATATCCTTTCTTGCAAGACTACAGTAATTTCTAACTGCAACCCTATGCAGCACATTCTTACATGCCAATTGCTAGGGGGAAAATACTCCAAATGGATCGTAATACTCTAGGAGTTTGACTTAGAATTTGAACATGCTAAGTCCAAGAAATCCTTGGTGTTTGCCGAGTTGATATGCGACCTTCCCTGATCTGAGATGGAAAATGTAGCAGACGATTAATTACCCGATGAATCCCTTTTCCTGATCAGTTTCGATGACCTTTGGTATGGAGGTATCATCATATATCTCTAGACCCAGACTTTCTGACCCAATTTTTCTAGCACTGACCGCCATCGAATATGATACCAAGCCCATCAGTATATTATCCTCAGTGATACTCTTTATCGTCGTGGGATTGACTCCATTTTTCGACGCTGCCTCACATTTGACGAAGCCGAGAAAGCACTAAATGACTGCCATTCTAGAGCCTGTGGTGGTCACATGTCTGGGTATGCTACTACCCAGAAGATCTTACGAGCGAGGTATTTTTGGTATTCTTTATTCAATGATTGTATAATTGTTGTCCAAAAATGCCATGCTTTCCAAACCTACAACAATAAAATACGATCACACCCTGCTCCTCTACACCCTGTGGTCTCCATTGGTCCTTTTGTTAAATGGGGTATCAATTTCATGACATGTCACCCTCACTCAGCCGGGGGGCATGGTTACATTATTGTAGCCGTAGATTATTTTACGAAATGGGCTGAGGCGATGCCAACATTCGCCAATACCGGAAGGACTGCAACATTATTTATATTCAATCACATCATTGCTCAGTTTGGTGTTTCTCAAGATATCGTTACTGACCATGGTAGCCACTTAAAAAATTCATGATGTCTGAACTCACTGAAAAGTTGGGACTTCGCCATGAAAACTCAACACCCTATTATCCACAAGCCAATGGCCAAGTTGAAGCAATAAACAAAATCCTCATTACCATGCTTCGACGAATGATAGGCATTCACAAAACGAGTTGGCACATGATGTTGTTTTCAGCATTGTGGGATTACCAGACATTCGTTAAGTCTTCTACCAGGTTTACACCACTCTAGTTAGTTTATGGTCTAGAATCCATCTTGCCAATTAAATGTGAGATACCCTCCCTAAAACTAGCCGTCAAACTTCTCCCAAACACTTCTGCCGAAGAAGAATGTCTATTGTATCTTATGAAATTAGACGAAACTCATCGCGATGCCACCCTAGTTATAGAAGCCCAGAAGAAATGCATCAAAGCCCAATACGACAAACATGTCAAGCCACGCGTTTTCTCTGAAGGTGATCTGGTTCTCCTTTACGAACAAGATCGAGATATGCTACAAGACAGAAAATTTGAAGTTATGTGGCGAGGACCTTATATCATCAAACGAGTTTTGGGGAAAGGAGCTTATGATTTGGTGGACTACGATGGTATCCCTTTGAGTGAAACCAAAAATGGGTTGTACTTAAAGAAGTACTATGCTTAAGATCACATGTGCATAAGTGCTTGTATTTTATTGTATCATACATTTTGTGTGTTACTTTAGTATGCTTTTTCGTTATTTGGTCTCTGCCCTCGACCACTTATCTTGCATTGTGCTTGGTTTCCAGATGTCGGAGTCTTTGCTACCCCACACTGGCTTCACCGATGGCGCTAGACGTAGTACTCAGAACCTTGCTTCTACTGCATGGGAAATTTACACCCCTACAAATGAAGTTATTAGTCTACGAGGTGTGTGCCTCGGTTGTGCGACCAATAATATTATAAAATATAACGTCGTCATCAAATTGTTGATTGATTCTATTTCGCTTTATATCCACCACCTGGTTATATGACTTGATTCGCAGCTAGTAGTACTACAGTTAAGTAATGTCTATGCTATCCGAAGTCCTACTTTATTACAGGTATATTTACGAATTCGCCTCTTGGAATGTTATTTTGATTATATCGAATATCAACACATTCCTAGATATCTACATACATTGAATAACACCTTAGCTAACTATGTGTTAGACAGACATTTGGGACATTTATAAACCAATCACATCACATGTATAACACAACACAAAATAAGACGGTAGAAGCCATATATATGTATATAACAATCAAAAGTTTTTACAAAAAGTTTTTGTCCAAGGATCAAAATCTCAAAATACAAAGCCTATAGCTTCTACAAAGTAGCATCACGGATGACGCTTACGATAACAAACAACTACTTAGGCTACCCTATAGAGCAGTTGACTAAGAGACTCAGACATGCCCACAGTATGGCGCTGGTAACGTCTCGAGATCTCCCTAATAGCAATATCCGGGACATCCGCGGTCAACCCCTCCAAGTTCTATTCCACTACCTCATAATATTCGGCATCCCATCTCACCACTGGAGCTGCTTCTCCTCGCTATTGAATGGGAGACATTCCTAGAGGTCGATATGGCCCCACATCTGTGTCATCAAAAATAAAATTTTTGATTAGTTCTTAGATAAACATAAAAACATTTCATATGATAAAATTTGCAAAAACATTTAAAAAGGACAAAATGTGTACTTCTTACGTAAGTCACCCCACTGAGCATCCTTAGGGAGGGCCAAATCTAGATACCCTTGAAAATCCAATCCATCATATGCATAGTCATTGATCATTAGCATCTGGGGCCTCAACCAGTCAAAAAATTAATCATTATACTTGATTATAGGCCCTGCTATGTGTCGAGCCATGAGCTTACACCACCTCAGCATCCTCAGATCCTGTGGGGCCAGTAAACCCCAATAAACCTATAGTCGTAGCAGTGGGACCCTCTCAAGGAAGAATGACACCAAAAGTGACCCATACCCAAACTACTTCAAGTCACCCTCTCTGCACTTCGTCAGTTGTCTCTTCATACTGAGGAGAACTGCATCTGACCAGTTGAAAACCCGAGGCTCTATGCACTCTATGGTGTATTGGAAATAGCTCTGGAGAGCCATGTGCAGAGCTGTGCTCCCAGCCATGCATGTAATAGTAAACAAGATGGTCCGTAGCGTCAGATCTTAGACCCCGCAAATGGAAACCTTAACCTTGCTTCTCTCTGCCTCGGGAACACAATATTGGGGACAATACTCTCTCATAGGGAGTTCACCACCTCTACCTCCGGTCAAAGTAGCATGGTATCCACGCAGTGACAACCCCGTCAGAAAATAGATATCCTCGATATCTAGTGTCATCATATGGACTCCCACGTGAAATAACTATTGATCCACATCCCACATGTGGACCAGGTATTCTAGCAATCTGAGTTGGCCTCTCATGCCCGAAATCCTGATTAATTTCAATAGCCCACAGTCCCGGAGGGTAGCGACTATACTCAGGTCATTCTTGGCAATGGAATCATCCTCCTCATGTTCTCTTTCTCTCCATTCCAACATCATGATGGTCAAATACCTGCAAAAGATCCATGAGAGGGAAGTCAACAACTTGTTTTAAACTCTTGCATATTTTTTATTGAGCAAAACTTCACTTTAAAATCCATTTATCGGCCCCCGTAGGTGAGCCTTTTTCATAGTGCGATATTCTCGTAGGTTCCCTAAAGCTCACCTGCGAGAATCTTAGATTCTCGTAGCTCTCGCATGGCCCACCTACAAGAATGCTTGGGCACATGTTCCGACCCTAAAATAGACTCAAAACCCAAAAAATTGCCAATAAAAACCAAAAATAAACCATGGAAAAGTTGGAGAATCAAGAGATTACCTCGTTGGCTAAAACCATTTGCCAAATGATCGCTTATGCCTCCTGCAATCGAGAAAAGAAATTTGGGGGAAAATGAGGTATGTTGGACAAGTTTTTTGCAAAGTAACAATGAAATGGTAAAAAGTCCTTTTCACCCATATTTATTCACTTTTTACTATTTTTTATTTATTTTTTATATTATTTTTATTGCTTTGTCTATAAAACCTAATACCCTAATAGCCTTGTGAGTGTGGTTTTTTGCAAATATCACAACTTCGAAGTCCGAACGAGGGGGTACGGGTGTTTTTTCTTTTTTCACATGTACAACTACTTTTGTAGGGTTTTTTAGAAAAAACCTCGAGCTTAGTCTTCGTTCATTCTCGTGCTCGAAAATATATGAGAACATAACCGAGTATACTTTTTCTCATCTTTTCGTACTCGTCATGGTAACACGAAAATGACGAACATAAAGGAGTATCCTTTAAGCTTTTTTCATGCTCCATAAAAATGAAAAGATTTCCGAGTGATCTTGTTCTTTTCACACTCGTTAAAGTATTTGAAGAAAATGTTCGACGGGTGATAGTTTCTCACTTTTCCGGTCTCGTCGAGCTCTTTTATGAAAAAGGAACTGAGAGAGTTCTCTTTAAGTGTTTTTCAGACTCTCAAAACATGAAAAACCCCCGAGTTTTCTATCCTTGGACTCGTTAAACAAACATTGAAATACCCGCAATGGGACCGAACCACTCTTTCCTAGGGTTCGTTAAATATACTCTGAGGGACTCATCCAAAGGATGAGCTTACATCAACAAGCATATGTTATCCTCCTCAAGCTTGTGTAAAAATAAAGAGGTACTCGCCAGAAATGGTGGGGGGAATTTTGGGAAAGGGATATGTTTTCGTATTTGTATTAATGGCAGTAAGCGTCTCTCTTGAACATGACACCCCATATTTATCATTTGAATCCGGGTTGGGAAATCCATTTGTCTCTCGTTCGACTTGCTACAAGGTCATATATTGGGTCATCTTTGAGTCAGTGCTGCCAAGTCCTTGGTCATGTCATTCATATGTTCAAGAGAAGTCTGAACGAGCCCTCTATTGAGTCAGCCATCTACAGTTGTCCATTCTTACTATGTCGGCCTTCTCTATGTCTGTTTCAACCCATATTCATACTTTGTTTGACCCTCAAAATTTGTTACTTATTTCGTGTCATTGATGGGGGATAGATCAAGGCCCTCCTGTGACGAGTCTTGTTCCGTCGACTCCAACTCATTATCTGGAAATGAGACATAGAAATCATTTAGTACCTTGGAACCTGCATGCCTTAAGGGAAGGTCTCTTCGCTTTCGACAGGGGTTTCACATCATTGATCCCTGATCGAGAGATTCCGCTGAGTGCTCGACTTCATCTCATTCATTCGCATTTTCTCGGATTGTACTTCGATACCTTGGGATTCATTGATATCAATGGTGATTTCCCTCGCACTTGTTAATGGTTTTCATCAATGACCTATAATCAAGTGGTTTCTACCATGTTCGACTTCAACACATGTAATCACATGGCTAGATTCGTACTTTCAAGTGATAGGATTGAAGACCCTGGGTCTCATCTTTTTTATCCAGGCTACGATGGAGTATGTATGATTTGTATCGGCACATAGATCCACTTTGTATGTCACGTGGCTATGTCTTAATTCAAGTATTCTCACATAGATCCACAATGTATTCATGGTGGCTATGTATCATTTAGACAACATGGATCCACAGTGTATGATTGGTGGCCATGACCTACATTTCTGATTCCATTCATTTGTGATCTAAGCATGGGAATGCCTACCTCAGAACTGGTATTATATTCTGCAGATGCTTGGTTGTTTGCATGTTTTCGATTAGGTGCGCTCCTTGTTTCTGACACACACGCGCATTTTACAAAGTATTTCAGCTATCACAAGTTCCAGCCTCATACTTTGGGGGGAATTCTGTTACACATTATTTTGGTCACTTTGGTGATGTCTACATAAGTGATGTATTCAGGCTCCCATAAGGAATTTTTGCCTGAGAAAAGTGACTGTTGTCTTCTTCCAAAAAACACATTTTTAAGATGAGTTCACAGGCTGCCTATGTTATAGGGTGCGAAAATCCTTCATTCTTGCAGGCAACCCATACTTAGGGTGCGAAATGTTCGCATTATACTCTATAGGTAGGGTGTGAACCTGTTTCAAAGATTGGAAAAGAGAAGAGGTCACGAAGGTTCTAGAAGGGAATCTTCTAGAAAATGAGTTGGCATTCGCATGGTTGGAATCCTACTGACTTATCAGATTTAGTGGGATCATCCTCATCCATTTAACCATCTCTTCTTCTCCTATATAATGCAAGGTTTCTCATGGAAAAGGTTAAACAAGATTGAATGAAGAATTGGTGAAAGAATTGTGTGAAGGAATCTGCTTGGATAGAAGCTTGAAGACTTTATTTGGTCTATCAAGTTGTACTGGATTTTCTTCATGCAAAGGTAGAACAAGTGTGTGTGTTGGAACCAAGGGTCACTGAAAGGAATCTTGTGACATCAAGGCAATCCGGTTGTATCTTATACTTTCATTTAATATAATACAATGGCATGTCCCTTTCCCATAAAATCACTCCTATTTTATTGCATAACTCCTTGATCATATGCATAGGTTGACATTGAATATACTTTGCTATATTCACTTTGGTTGGTTTGTCTTGTCTTGGACCTAATTTCACAAGAGCACCGGAGTGAAGCGGGAATAGCAGAGACCTAAGGAAGCAC
>JASDQU010435487.1:87075-103489 GCA_032191745.1 Picea mariana | reverse complement strand
TGATTAATCAGCAAGTGGCTTTAAAGTGGGTGGAGAACAAATTATCACTAAACCAGTGCGAAGCAGGGTCTAAGAGACAATCAAAAGACTTATTATCGAGTTATGAGCTAAACAATGGGATAACAACCATTCAAAGCTTGACAACACAGATAATAATGCAGAAGAGAAGGTGAAAAGCTGACAATCAAAGCTGAAAGGAACCTGTGATCTGTATTAGCATAAAAAGTCTGAGTACAAAAAGAGCATTCCTCTGTCCAGAATCGAATCTTAGGCTCATGTCTTGTTCTGATATGATGGAAATTTTGACTGTGACGTCATTGTTATGTCTTGGAGCATAATTTTTTTCTTCTTGTAATAAAACATCAAAAACATGTTTTCCACATTTAAGATAAAGGTACCTAGTGTTTCTATCCAAGCGAAACCAAAAATTATACCAACATTGGGCTCAATAATTTTTGTAACATCAAATTCAAATATGCATTTATAACTGTCAATTGTTACTTGTAGATTCTTAATTTGTGTCATGCCAAAGTCCTTTTAGATTACATTTGACTCTAAAATTAACAATTGATTGGCAATATCAACACTGATGTAATTTTCCTTCTATGAACAAATCACAATGTTGATATTTTTTCCTTAAAAAATTCCTTTAAATTTTAATATATCAAAAACAAGCGTTAAAAATCCTTTATATGTAAACCTTCTTTCATTTATTTTAAAATCCATTTTTTTATTATCAAGAGTTCTATGATATGTATTATTACTTCACTTTTATATATATATATATATATATAATGCCTTGAACAACCCTGTAATAAATGGTATACACTTCGACGGTTTTAAAAACTTCACTCCACAACTTATTAATCGATACTTCACTTTTATAAATTTATGATTATATATATATATATATATATATATATATATATATATTCACTAAACTTTAATATCCCTTTTTAATCCTTAATAAAAGTCTACTAAAAGGAAATTTATAATCTCGAGTATATAAATTTTTGTCTTTGACTTTTAAAAACAAAAATTCTTTTAATCTTCTCTTTTCACTTTGTTACTTATTATTATTATTTTTAATGAGGCTTGTATTGTAATATAAGATCTGACTTCTACTATAATCACAACCTTATTTATCCAATGTCATGATTCTCTCCACCAATCATGACAAATTTTATTGAACTTTGGTTTATTCAGGACGGATTTTTCCAAGAAATTTTTTTCTCAAATTTATATAGGGTATAAATTCATTTACAAGTAAACTGCAGCATGCTGAGAACCATGGTCAGTGCGCTGGCAATGGAAGGACCATTACAATAAAAACAACAGTGCTTTGAAGGAACCGAAACAAAGCAAGCAATAACAAGAGGAACACTGGAGGATGAAGCAAGCAAAAAACTTTCAAAAACTGTCAACTATCTACTTATGGAGGAACAACCATCATAATTCAAAGATATTAAGATAGGTAATAGGACTCTCTTTCCCACTATCACAGTGGTAGACCGAGAGTCTCCCTACCACTTCATTTAGAGCCCTCTTTGAGAGAGCATCCGCCTCCCTATTGTGTGAACTGGAAATGTGATGGAAGTTGATATCGGTGAAGGTTTTGGACAGATCCTGCGTTTTTTGCTTCCAGCATTCAATATGGACTGAATGAAGCTTGCATTTATGATTTATCCAGTCGATAATAACTCTCGAGTCTCCAAGGACCTGTAAGTGATTGATAGACCAAAAGGATTCTAGAGTGAGGGAAGCCCATAAACCCACGATGGATTGGGAAGTCGCGTCCTTTCTTGCAGTTACATCCTCCCTCGAAATAACCTTTGGGTAGGTTAACCAATACAACGACAAATCGATCAAGTAGAGGAAGCGAAAGACCAATAGTTTCAACACTCTACACAGATACTAACGAATTTTAATCAACATTTTCTAGAGAAGTAATGATAGGCCCGATTCGTCTTATCCCAATGTGCTTTCCCCTTTTTAACCAGCAGCAATTTCTAAGTCTACTCTCCCACGAGGATGCTGTAGTAGTGGCGACTTGATTCAATTAGAACAACTTTTTGTTTGACCGATACTTTGGGACAAAGATACGAACTTGTAACCTAACTCTGTGCGAGTGTATTATGTGACCTGTTTGCATGAATTCTTCTAGGCAGTTGTTTCTGATGTTACTGGAAAAATTGACAAAATACAATGTTTATGCTTCATGGATCGATTCCCCTGTTTTAATTATTCAGAGTTTTGGATAATGATAAATCTCTACAAACTCTTCCTTGGGTTTATTTATATTTTATTATTATTTTATTTTATTTTTACTATTTTTTTTCTACTATAGTGATTTGGCGATTTGGGAATGAAAATGACCTAGCTCCGATTCGTCTAATTTTTTGTGCAATAATTAGTTCTTCTTCAATCTTGCAATAAAATTATTTTATTATTATTTTTATTTTCCAACATAATTTCTTCAATGGAAACCAATTTTTAAATGGCCAACGGCCTATTATGGTTAAAGATCGGACTTCCAGAGAAACTCTTATAATTTTCCTTGTGGTTAGAACCCTCTATGGCCAATGGCCAGGGTCAACAACAAAGCTTTGATACCAAATGTGACAAACAAAAGTTCGCTCACACAGTAAATATCCAAAATAAAAAGGATATAACACAATAATCCATGTAGGTCTATAAATGTATTATAAAAGAATGTATAAATGATAGATTAATGATGACTACAATGAGAATGAGGGCATGTTTATATAGACTTGCAGGAGGTGCCCTTTCATGAACATACATGTCTTTTAGATAAGATGCATCTTTTCATTTATAATGTATTTAATTATTATATTATTTATACTTGATTCTATATATTTGTGTTCATAACACCGCACCAAAGTAATGCTGACTACTTATGTCTTCCCATCTATCTGTGGGTGGAATGCTATAGACCTATTTAGCTTAGTGTCCATCTTATCCCACAATGTATTCCAAAAGGCACTGAGAAATACGGTACCCCTATCTGAGATGATGCTCCTTGGAATCCCAAAGTGCACCTAGATTTGTTCGAAGAACTTGTTTTATACTTCTTCTTTGTTGATGGTCTTTTTACAAGGCATGAGAATGCACATTTTATTGAACCTGTCAACTACCACAAATAGATAGTTATGTCCCTTCCTTCTTGTTGGTAAACCTCCCACAAAACACATGGAATACTTTCCCAAGGTTGAGTGGGTACAAGTAAGGGATGGAATAGACCCTGCTTTCTATTACTGGGCTTGTCGGTACAACAAACTATACATCCTCTAATATATCGTGCTACATCTTCTTGCATTCTTGGCCAATACACATACCTTTGTAATTTGGAAACTTTCTTCCCAACACCAAAATGTCTTGCAACCTTAGAGGTGTGAGCCTCTCTAATAAGATGCAATTGTTCACCTTTAGGAACATAGATCTCATCGCACTTGTAGAGTAAACCATTTTGGAAATGATAGTCAACCTTGCCATCACCTTCTTATATATCAATTTAGTCCTATAGCTGCAGAAACCCCTCCTTGAAGTCCTCATCTTCTGTGTATGTCTCTTTATATGCATCATGGTAAAATGATCCATGTGCATCAGAGTTCCCAAAGCTGTAATATTGGATGTGGGTGGCCGTGAAAACATGTATGCCAACTTATTTGTGCTACTCTTTTATACTTTATGACCAAATGAAATTGTTGTAAAAATCCCATCCACTTGTAATTCCTGGTATTTTGTATCTTAATTGGGCCTGCAAAACACTCTAGTGGCTGGTGATCTCTGTGGATGATGGTCTCCTTTACCATCAGATAGTGCTTCTACTTTTTGATAGCTTACCAAGGCACAAAGCTCCTTGTTGTAGGTAGGGTAGTTAAGAACCTCCCAATGAAATACTTTAAAATGATAACATGCCTTCCTCCTTGCATCAATATTGCTCCCATGGCATACCCACTTGCATCTGTCTCCACTTCAAAGGGATTCTGCAAGTTTGGTAGTGCGAGCACTAAAGCTTGAATGATCTTTCTTTTCAGCTCATCAAAGGCCTTTTGTTGATTCTTCCCCAACTGAAAACTCTTACCACTGGCTATTATGACATGGAGTGGTACAACGACCATTAAACACAAAGCTATGAACTTCTGCAAGTATTGTGTTGCCCTAACAAAACTCTTAACCTTAGTGAAATTTGTAGGAACTGGCCATTTCATGATGGCCTCCATCTTTGCAGGATCTATATTGAGCTCCCCTCCATCAATAACATACCCCAAATACACCAAAGACTACTGAGCAAACTCACATTTCTTGAGATTGGATAATAGTTGGTGCTTCTTTAGGGTCTCTAACACCTTCATAAGATGTGAGATGTGCTCATTCCAGGTATCTTTTTCTTTGACACGTACCTGGTGATATCATGATTTCAAATCCATCTTAGTGAAGTACTTGATATGCTGCAACTGGTCCAACAGATCATCGATCCTAGGTAGAGGGTACCGATTCTTCAGTGTAATCTTGTTAAATGCCCTGTAATTGATACACATTCTCCAAGTCACATCATTCTTGGGAAACATTATGATGGGTGACCCAAAAGGTGAGGTACTTGGTCGGATCACACCCCACTCCAACAACTATTGAAACTGCTTCTTCACTTCATTCACTTCTAGAATAGATTGTCTATACATCCCAATATTCGACAATGGGAAGTCTGGAAATAACTATATTTCATGCTCCACATCCCTCTTTGGTGGTGTTATCCCCAATTTCTAGGGATAAATAAGGAGATGATGTCTTGATTCCCTCAAGTTTCATACATGGAGTACCGAGAGACAAATGAATGATAACATCCACATGCACATAGAGAGACCCATTTCACCACCACATTTCTTGGATTTGTGACAATGGTATCAATCTCATCAGCTTGCTTCTGAAAGATGATGGGTCTTGCTCCATGAGGTACAAGTCAGGTATTGTGGTAAGTGTGACTTTAATATTTGAGGCATTTGAACATGTTGCATTTAATGCTGCTTTTGATTATAGAACATCTGCTTGGAAATTATGCACTTTTCCCTGTTTCACCTTGGTGGTTGGCATTGTGACCTAGTAAGTGGTCACCCTTAGGGATGGGTTTTCTACTAGGAGATATCCTCAATGAGTCATCGTACCCTTCCCGATCATACTTACCACTTTTCATACTTCTCCCATTTTTCGTGTCCTTATATTTTGGATTTTGGGGTGTATTGACCCAAGAAGGGATTGTACCTCATTTCATGGGAAGAAGGGGCTGAAGGCCCAAAGGTTTGTAGCTGGAAAAAGATAAAATACAATCATAAACCTTCTATATGCTCACCCAGGGATCCCGAGGACAATGAAATGTCTCTCATAAGAAACTAATGGGACTCATGAAAAATAACAATAAAAAAATGCCAACCAAGGTAGAGCATGTGTGGGAAATGTTTTTCATGCTTAGGTAGAAGTCCCACACATTGTCTTCAACTTTGGGAAGAAAAGTGTGACCAGGGTATAGTCAAGGTGGGAAATGTTTTTCATGCTTAGGTATAATTCCCACCTTGTTTTCAACCTAGAAACATTTGAAATAATCAATGGCAATAAATGGGTTTGGAAAAAGGATGCATTGAAAACGAAGGTGCAACACACCCTCTACAAAGGCACCCATAAATGAGACAATATGAACCCTTGTATGTCATGAACCCGATGCCCAAAAGTATTACTATTATTGGGTAAATTGGTAGATGCGGACATGAACTGATTCCCCTAGATCCATCTGGATCTAGAACAAAATAAGACAGAACAAGATGCTTTCCCTAGATTATGATCATTGAGTTCACTATCAAAGAAAGAATAGATAGCATACCTTATGAATTGATTCCTTATATCCTTGTTGTCCCTGATTCACTCCGGTGCTCTTGTGGAATCAGATTTGCGACAACACAAACCAACCAATGTGAAAGCAACGATAATAGAATTCAATGACAACCTAAACATGTGATCAAGGAGTCATGTAATAAAACACTAATCATTTTATGGGAAAGAGATGTGCCACCGTATTATATTAATGAAAAATAGAAGATACAACCGAATTGCCTTGATGTCACAAGTTCCCTTTTAGTGGTCCTTTGTTCTAGCACACACATACACTTGCTCCGAAATTCACATGAAGATAATCCACAAAAGCTTGATGGACAAATGGAGGCCTCAAGCATCAATAAGAACATGATTCTTCACACAGTCTTCAGCCTATTCTTTCATCAATTCTCTGCTTAATATTACTTCTTCTTGCCTAACCTTTTCCATGAGAAGCCCATGATTATATAGAAGAAGGTGAAGTGGTTTAAAGGGATGAGGGTGATCCCACCAAATCAGAGAAACTAGTAGGATCGCAACCATACGAACGCCACCTCACATTCTAGAAGATTCCCCTTCTAGAAACTTCATGAAACCTATTTTCCTCTTTTAGCTTTGGAACGCCGCCGCACCCTGCCTATGTAGCAGCCTGTGAAAATCCCGTGGACCAACTATAGAGCAGCCTGCGGAAATGATAGATTTCTGCACTGTGTAATATGGGCAGCCTGCAGACCCTTTCTAAAAAGCAGCCTTGTGGAGGAGGAAAGAAGTTGCTTTTCTTAGACAAAAAGTCATGTTGGGAGCCTGAACACATGTCTGTGATATCATCGTTAGAGTGACCAAAATAATGTGTAACAAAATGCCCCCCAAAATATGAGGCTGGAACTTGTGACAACTGAAATACTTTGTAAAAATGCGTGTGTGTGTTGGGAACAAGGAGCGCACCAATCAAGAACTTGCAAACAATCAAGCATCTGTACAATATTATACCATGCCTGAAGTAGGCATTCCCATGTTTAGACTATAAATGATTGAAATCATAAATATAAATAATGGCCACCAATTATACACTGTGGATCCATGTCATCAAGATTCTACATAGCCACCAGGAATACACTGTGGATCTATGTGTCAATTCAAATCACAAATACTCCATCGCAACCTGGATCAAAAAATGAGGAGGTCCAGGGTCTTCAATCCCGTTGTCCGTTAGTATGAATCTAGCCATGTGATTACAGGTGTTGAAGTCGAACACGGTTAGAAACCACTTGATTACCGGTCGTTAATGAAAACCGTTAACAAGTGTGAGGGAAATCACCATTGATATCAATGACTCCCAAGGTACAATCGTACAATCCAATGAGTGCGAATAGATGAGCCGAAGTCGAACACTCAATGGAATCTCTCGATCAAGGATCAATGATGTAAATCCACTGTCGAAAGCGAAGAAACCTGCCATTGAGGCATGCAGGCTCTAATGCACTAAATAATTTCTAAGTCTTGTTCCTGGATAATGAGTTGAAGTCGACAGGAAAAGAATCATCACAGGAGGGCCTTGATGTATCCCCCATCAAATGACACGAAATAAGTAACAGATTTAGGGTAGAGAAAAGTACGAACATGATTTGAAACTGACAAAAGGAAGACCGACATGGTAGGAATTGACAATTGTAGATGGTCGACTTAATAGAGGGCTTGGTTGAACTTTTCTTGAACAAATGAATGGCACGACACTGGTCTTGGTAGCATTGACAAATGGATTTCCCAACTTGGATTCAAATGATGAAAGGGGGTGCCATGTTCAAGAGTGACGCTTACTACCGCTAACACAAATACAAAGACATACCTCTTTCCCAAATTCCCCCCCACCATTTCTGGCGAGTACCTCTTTATTTTTACACAAGATTGAGGAGGATAACATATGCTTGTTGATGTAAGCTCATCCTTTGGACGAGTCCCTCAGAGTATTTTTAACGAACCCTAAGAAGGAGTGGTTTAGTCCCATATGGGCCTTTTGATGTTTGTTTAACGAGTCCAAAGATAGAAAACTCGAAGGTTTTTCATGTTTATAGAGTCTGAAAAAACACTTAAAAGAGAATTCTTTCAGTTCCTTTTTCGTAAAATAGTTCGACAAAACTGAAAAAGTGATAAACTATCGCCCGTCGAATGTTTTATTCAAATACTTTTATGAGCGTGGATAGACCAAGGTCGCTCGACAATATTTTCATTTTTAAGGAGTGTGAAAAGAGCTTAAAGGTTACTCCTTAAGGTTCGTTATTTTCGTGTTACCATGACGAGTACGAAAAGACGACAAAAGTATACTTGGTTATGTTCTCATTGATTTTCGAGCACGAGAACAAACAAAGACTAAGCTCGAGGTTTTTCTAAAAAACCCTAAAAAGTAATTGCACACGCGACTAAAAAGAAAAACAAATCGCAAAAACTATCCATATTTCATTGTTCGGAACCCTAGTTTTCCCATCCGCGAGAAACAAAACACTCACAAGACCATTAGGCTGGTAGGTTTTTGAGAAAACACATTTAAATGATACAAAATATTTTTGGAAAAAGTAAAAAATGAAATAAATAGGGGTAAGAACTCATTTTCACTATTTCATTTGTATTTGGTCAAAAACTTGTCTAAGATCCCTTTTTCACCTCATACCTTGGCGTTCGATTGCACGAAGCACAGGTGATCATTCAACGAACAATTTGCATGAAAATGGTGAGTACCTCGTCTTCTTCCTTTTGAATGGTTCAGAATTCATTTTAATCGGTTGAAAGATGATTTTTTGGGTGAATTTTTGGGCCATAGGCATGCGTTAGGGCTGTCGCAAGTGCCCTATATCAGGGCATGCAGAAATCAAGGATTTCTGCAGGCACCCAACGGTTCACCTACGAAAAACCCGCTCTATAAGTGAAGCCCAATTGCGACGGCTGAAAACCCACAAGGAAAAAGATGCGTTGGACCAAAATGAATTCCAGAAAATTATGATCAAAGGTGATAACTTCTTTCTTTCATCTCTATGCAGGTATTTTGATTGCAAAGATGTTAGAGTGGAGAGAAAGAGAGCATGAAGATGACGACGCAATGGCTTTGAATGATCCGGGCACCATAAATGCCCTATGACAGTGTGGTTTGTTGAAGTTCTTAAAGATCCAGGGCATGAGAGCCCAACTGAGACAGTTGGAATATTTGGTCCATATGTGGGATGTGGACCAACAAGTATTTCATGTGGGCGTTCATGTGATTTCCTTGGACATAGAAGACATTTACTTCTTGACAGGGTAATCCCGTCGTGGGGCGCAAGTGACCTTAGCAAGAGGTCGAGATGGTGGTTTACCGATGAGTGAATACATTAGACACTATTGTGTACTTGAGGCCGAGCGACGCAAGGGTAAAGTGGCTATCAGAGGGGTTCGTGATCTGACGCTCAGAGCCATCCTTTTCACTATTGCACGGATGGCGGAGAGTGCTTCTCCGCACATGGCCCTGCAGAGCTACTTCCAGTATGCCGTGGAATGCATGAAACCTCGTGTATTCAATTGGTGCGATGGACTCCTCCGCAGTATGAAGAGTCAGTTGACCAAGAGAAAGAATGGGGAACAAAAGAAATTTGGGTACGGATCCATTTTGGTATTGTTCTTCTTAGAGAGAGTCCCTCACCTACGCCTACAGGTAGAGTGGAATATACCAGTGCCACGAGATCCACGGATGAAACGGTGGTGTGATCTCATGTCCCGGCATGTAGCAGGGCCCATTATAAAATACAATGATACATTTTTTGATTGGCTGGAGCCCCAGATCTTGATGATCGATGACTATGTGTATGCCGGGCTGGATTTTCGCCATGATCCTGACTTGGTGCTACCTGAGGGTTCTCAGTGGGGGGACCTAGGTAAGAAAAACATTTTGCTTTTATGGTGTTTTTGTAAATTTTTCAAAATATTAAACACATTTTTTCTTTTATGTTTTCGATCCAATGACTAAACAAAATATTTTAACCATGCAGATGTAGGGCCATTCCGACCCCCGGGTACATTCCCTATCCAGAGGCGAGGGGAAGCAGTGGTAGTAGAAGGATGGGATGCAGAAGATTATTAAGCAATCGAGTAGAATCTGGAGGGTTTGACTGCAAGGATCCCAGATATGTCGATCGATGAGGTCCCGAGGCATTTCCAGTGCCATACTGTAGGTGTGGATGGTCCATTGAGATGATTTCTCCATAGGGTAGCACGAGCAGTAGTTTGTTACCGAGAGAAACATCCATGATGCCATTTTATAGAAGCTACGAGCTTCATATTTTGATATTTTGGTCTTCGGAAGGAAACCAATCTTTTTGTAAAAAACTTTTATCGTTATATATATATATATATACATGAGGCTTCTACCGACTTATTTTTCTTTGTATAATACATGTGTCGTGTGATTGGATTTATAAATGTCTCATATGTCTGTCTAACACATAATTAGCTAATGCATCAGTTAATATATTTAGACATCTAGGAATGTGCTGATACTCGATATAATCAAAATAACGTTCCAAGAGGCGAATTTGGAAATATACCCATAATAAAGTAGGACTTCGGATAGCATAGAAATTACTTAACTATAACACTACAAGCTGCGAATCAAGTCGTATAACCAGGCGACGAATCCCAAGTGACATAGCATCGGTCAATAATTCAATGACTGCGCTATACTCTGCTATATTATTTTTTGCACGACCGAGGCAAACACCGTGTAGACTGATAAGTTCATAGATTTCCCATGCAACAGAAGCTAGGTTCTGAGTGCTACGACTAGCGCCATCGGTGAAGCCAAAATGGGGTAATGAAGACTCCGACATCTGAAAACCAAGCACAATTCAAGGTAAGCGATCGAGGGTAGAAACTAAATAACGAAAAATCACACAAAAGTAGCACACAACAATATGATACAATAAAATACAATCACTCATGCGAAGATAGTCTAAGCATAGTAATTCTTCAAGTAAAGCCCATTCCTGGGTTCACTTAAAGGGATGCCATCATAATCTACTAAATCATAGGCTCCTTTCTCCAATACTCGTTTGACGATATAAGGGCCTCGCCACATAGCCTTGAATTTCCCGACTCCTAGCAAATCACGATCTTGTTCATATAAGAGAACTAGATCACCCTCAGAGAAAACGCATGGCTTGACATGTTTGTCATATTGGGCTTTGACGCGTTTCTTCTGGGCTTCAATGACTAGGGTGGCATCATGACGAGTCTCTTCTAATTGCAGAAGATATAATAGATGTTCTTCTTCAGCAGAGATGTTGGGAAGGAGTTCGACGACTAGCTTCAAAGATGGGGGTAAATCTCGTAGACTTCACAGATGTCCGATAGGCCCATAATGCTGAGAACAACATCGTGTGCCAACTATTCTTATGGATTCCTATTATCCGATGAAGCATAGTGATAAGGGTTTTATTGATTGCTTCAACTTGACCGTTGGCCTGTGGATAGTAGGGGGTTGAGTTTTCATGACGAAGACCCAACTTGTCGGTAAGTTCAGACATCATAAAGTTTTGAAAATGGCTACCGTGATCTGTAACGATAGCTTGTGGGATCCCAAATCGAGTAATAATGTGATTGAAAATGAAAAGTGTTGCAGTTTTTCTAGTATTGTCGAATGTAGGCATCGCCTCGACCCATTTGGTGAAATATTCCATGGCTACAATAATGTATCCATGCCCCCCCGACCGAGTGAGGGTTACAAGACATAAAATCGATGCCCCATTTTGCGAAAGGTCCAATGGAAACTACAGGGTGTAAGGGAGTGGGATGAGATCTTATCTTATGATTGTATGTTTGGCAAGCATGGCATTTATGGATGACAATTATACAATCTTTAAATAAAGAAGGCCAGAAATACCCTGCTCGCAAGATATTTTGGGCAGTGGCATACTCAGACATATGATCGCCACACGCTCAAGAGTGGCAGTCATTCAATGCTTTCTCAGCCTCATCAAAGGTGAGACAACGTCGAAATATAGAGTCAACACCATGGCGATAAAGAGTGTCACCGAGAATGGTGTATTGACGGGCTTGATAGCGGATGCGATGACGGTCTATCTAGAAAGTTTGATTCTGAAGATAAATGATAATATCTCGATACCAAGCATCATCAGAACTAATCAGAAAAAGGGATTTGTCTGGTAAGGAATCCTCTGCCACTTTTTTTGTCTCAGCGGAGGGAAGGTCACATATTATTTCAATAAACACCAAGGATTTCTTGGACTTAGCACATTCGAATTCTAAGTCAAACTCCTGGAGAATCACTATCCATTTGGAGTATTTCCCCCCTAGCAATTGACGTATAAGAATGTGTTGCATAGGGTTGCAATTGGAAATTACAGTGGTCTTGTGTAATAGAATATAGTGATGGAAACGTTGGACAGCTTGAACAACTGCCAATACAAATTTTTGAACATGTAAGTACTTGGCTTCGGTAGTCGTGAGACTCTGACTCAAATAATAAATGAGATGTTGGTCGTGTAAATCGTCTTCTTGGACTAGAACCATGGCAATGGTAGAGTTCAAAGTAGCGAGATAAAAGAAATAATCTCGACTATAATCAGGTGGGAAAAGTAGTGGGGTACGGGTTAAAGTCAGTTTCAGAGCATCGAAGGCTTTGTTAGCAGTGGTGTCCCATACAAACTCAGAGCCTTTCTTTAATAGTCGAGTAAATCCGAGTGTTAACTCAACGTAGTTTGGGATAAAACGACATAGAAAGTTTGCCTTCCCTTGCAAACTTTGTAGCTGGCGAAGTGAGGAAGGAGGAGGGAGATTGAGGATCGCCTCGACCTTCAAAGGATCTACCCTAATCCCCTGATGTGACACAATAAATCCCAGGAGTCGGTCAGACTCCACACAAAAGACACATTTATGTGGGTTTAAGCGTATGCGATAGAACCGACAACAAAAGAAAATGGCTCGGAGGTGGGCCGAATGATCACTACGATGCATGGAATGCGCTGGTAGGTTATCTAAATATGGTTGTACAATGTGCTTAAAATAATGGAAAGCATAAGACATAGCATGTTGAAACGTTGTACCGCCGTTTTTTAAACCAAAGTGTAGTTTCCAGTAGGAAAAAGTGCCCCAAGGACAAATAAAAGAAGTTTTGTGTTAATCCGCGGGTAAGATATTGATTTGATTATATTCGGAGAAACCGTCCATCAAAGAGAAGATTTCACTTCCGGCACAATCGTCGATGATTTGGTCAATGAAGGGGGTAGGAAAGTTGTCCTTAGGACAAGCTTTGTTGATATCCCTATAATCAACACAGACACAGATCATACCTTGTTTCTTGATAATCGAAACTAGATTGGATACCCAATCAGTCAAAGCCACTGGATAAATAAAGCCGGATTTAAGAAGTTTTTCGACTTCAAGCTGGATAGTAGCTGCTTTACGAGGGTGGACCGGGTGAAGTCTCTGCCGGACGGATTTAGCATCCGAGTAGGTATTAATTTCGTGTACAACAATATCAGGGTCAATACCTGGCATCTCTTCGTAGCTCCACATGAAGTTGTCACGAAATTCTTGAAAAAGTGACTTATACGTGACAACCTCATTGGTGGATCATGAAGCTTCGATGTGGACATTTTCGACAACTCCAGGTTTAATAGATATGTCGAGAGGGATGATGGGTGAAATGTTACTTAAGTTCCCTTCATCTAACACATCGTGTGTGGATTCAGGAACCAAAGAAATAACGGCAACGGTCGATGAAGTCGAGATCCTTTGGTAACTCTCGATGGTGTGTTGTTCGAGAAAGAGAATGGAACGATGATGCCCATCATCCCAAGGAGTATCTTCCATCGACATAATCGACATAATCATCTCGTCTGTGGGAAAAATAACGTGGAACATATAAGGAGATGAATCACCAAGAGAGGGAGTAGAAGGGTCGGTCGATTGAATGGCTTGGTAGGTGGATTCAACCGGACTTAAAGGAACCTGGTCGCTGTAGTGAAGATAATCACTAGGTTCGGGTACTATCCATGGGTCAGAAGACACGGGATTTTCGTGGATGAAGGTGGAGATCATGTTAATTGAGGCAACCAAAGGAGGTAGAACGTCGAGTGGTGGGATTGGAAATGTACCCATCAGAGTGGAATCTTTTGGTAGACCCACACTGACATTCTCATACCTAGGTGGTGTCTTTGCAATGAAAGGTACATTGCTGGTACGTGTATCCGAGTTAAAGAAGGCCAGTTGGTATACTATAACTAATTTTCTCTGATGTGGAAAGCGCACGATACAGAAAAGAGTAGACACGACTGCATGCATGGAATAGATCTAGCTACGACCAAGTAAGAGGTTGTAACCGAGAGGTGTGTCAATGACCTCAACTTCAACGTTGATCGTTTTGCCTTCTAACGTAATAGGCAACAAAGGGAGTACACCGTAGGGTTTAAAGCTAGAGCCATTAAAGGCTTTGATCATGTTATGTGATTCAGTTAAGGAAGGAGAGCCAATGGATTTCCAGCAAGCGATAGACATGACACACGTCGAGGCACCCTCATCAATAACTGTTCTACAAATGTTCTTGTCAGCGACAACAACTTGTATTTGAAATGCGAGCTGAGGGGGTAACCTTGGAATGTGATCTTCCAAGTCAAATATTATTAAATTCATATCCGTAGGGTTGATTCCACCGATAGCTTTCAACAGTGCCTTCCATTGTGTAGGACAACTCTGAAGGACTTTGAGGGCTGACATCGCAGACGCTGCTTGCTCCAGATCCTCTATAATACTGTAGTTTTGGGCAGGACGCGCATGAGGATTGAAAGCAGACTTTTGAACCACGCCGTTGGGAGGAGGGCGAAGGACTGTATCGGGGTTCGGTCGTTCGAGATGAAGAGGACCAGCGGGAGGTGGAGCCGAGGGAGATTATTGAACCAACGAAGGTGGTATATCGTCAACTTTCTCCTTGGAGGAAGAATAATCTTTGGCACAAGTGGTAAGTGTGATGTGATTCTTCTTTGAATCACTGTTACACATAAGTACGTAGGAGGTAGTGGAGGAAGAAGGTTGATCATGGATGACCAATTGAGCCTGTTGTTGAGAAGGGAAGGGTTGAGACAAGACGATAGGTGTAGGAGGTTTTGGGGTCCCTTGAAGGAACTTCGTGACCTCAACACGTCTCGAGCAGTCCTTCATGTAGTGATCATCACCACATATAAGGCAAGGATAGCGAGGTTTGTGTTTATCCTTATCATCAACAGGTTGTGTCTTGGTTTTGTCGGATTGTGGGTTGTTATTTTTATCCTCTTTATTCCTACCCTTCCCTTTTTTGGACTTATTCTTGTCGGTAGGAGTCAATTGAACGACGTTCACTTCTGAAGTTTTACCGGTGGGAGGGGTGTGCATCGGAGCAGTTTGAACATTAAAATTATGGGATTTGGGAGTGGTGTGAGAAGCCTGCATAGATTGAGGTTGAGCATGGAAAGTACCTATCGCACCATCAACGACATGAGAAGTTGTTGGGTTTGTTGAGGTGGTTGTGTTAGAAGGATGAGGTGCATCAGGGAGTAGATCGTAAAGAGTACCTGTTTGTGAATAAACGAGATCGAGATACTGGGCACGACTGATCGCCTATTCTTCTATGACAACTCTGCCCATAGCAATGTCTTTAGATATGTCATTCACGAAGGATTTAGTGAACCATTCTGCCAATAACTGATCGAGAAGACCGAGTTTGATTAGACGTCGTCTTCGTCTCCACTCATGAATGTGATCAGAGATATGAGTGCCTTTACTTTGCTTGAAAGAACTCAAAATCTCGGTTTCTGTTTCATAACGGATTGGCAACTGGTAGTGAGTGAGGAAAGCCATAGATAGGGTATTGAAATCGATGACGAAGCCTTGTGGTAATTCTATATACCACTTCGCAGCTAAACCCGTGAGAGTTTGTTGAAAAAGACGTAACCAAATGGAGTCATCCATCAAAGAGTTGGATGAAGACCAAAGGTGGAAAGTCATTACATGATTGTTCCGGTCCTCTCCTGGTTTACCATCGAACTTAGGAATGTCGGATGGTAGTTTGGCTGGTATGACAGGCCAATGAGGAGAGTGATGGATAGGGTCGTTCAAAATTCTAGACAGATCAGGGAGATCCAAAGTGGCCAAAAAGGGTAACTGTCTGTTCACGTGAGGGTACTAGTGACTTTGGAGAGGAAGTCCCGTCAGTATACCAGTAGGACCGTAAGAAGTTTGCATATATGTGAAGATCCAGAAAGATTCTGGTGTTGGTGTGGTGGCAGGTAGGCCGTGGGGTTGTACCGATTAGGTACGTTCCCTTGGAAAGGGATGGTAGATGGAACGTTCGAACCCCAAATGGGATTGGAGGTCCCGGGGTAAGGTTGGCCCGTACCAGGGGGTATGAAAGAGGTGACTTGAGGCTGTTGCCCCCCAGTTGATTGAGTATTACCCTTGGTAAGAAAGTTCCAATACTGGGCTAAAGTTGTCGGGATGTTCTATCCATAGGGTGGAG
>JASDQU010435487.1:2062-17746 GCA_032191745.1 Picea mariana | reverse complement strand
CATATTTTATTACAATTTGTCCAAGGAAAAGAGAAATCGCTAGGGCCTAACTTTTGTTACTTTCTAGCAATTATCTCTAGGAGTTGGATTTTTGAGGCCTTGGGATACCAACACCTTTCTCATACTCTCCATCCCCTTTGACATAACATTATCATTGATATTTTTCCTCTAAGAGTTTTTTCTGCCATTATTGACTCCATTACCGTAGAAAGGCACTAGACTACCATTTACAATTGTTCATTGATTAAACAATTTTCATAACTTCTTCTCTTGAACACCTACTAACTTCTACTAACCTTAGGTTAGCCTAAATCATTAACCTATTTGTTGTTGTTGCAAAAGATTGCTACAACCATCTAACAACAACAAATTAATCCTAAAAGTGACATATTATGCTAGCTAGATGTTGTTAAAACTGCTTGTGACTATTCATTATCAAATTGCCTAGTTAAAGCTATCATTACAAGTCTTTATTCAAGCATTTTTGAGTATAAATCTTATGGCTGTTACAAATTTCTTATTGTTGTTATAATCTGTTACATTGCTGCAAATTTTATATCAGCTAGTACATTTCTTGAAAGTTCATTGTCTTATGATGCACTAACATCATTCTGGTACTTGGAAAGTGCCCCTTTTTGCCTTGTTGTCTTGTTCTGGGAAGGTACACAATACTATTTATTTGCTCCATCTCTATAAGACATAAATAACACTTTGATTTGAGTGATCTGTGAGAGGGGGAGGATTTCCTTGTGTTATTTGCTTTAGCCTTCTCAAACCCCCAAGTCACTGGGGACATCTCCCCTCGGGTAGTCTTGACATACTCCTAAATAGAAAGGGATCTCCTATTAAGGTGACAATGATAGGTTATTGTCAGTTACACCAATTCTGTACCCACTTGCCTTGGGCTTTTGGGCAAGTACAAATTGTGTGATAACAAGCCCAACACAAGATTACCAAATCTTGTGTAACTACAAGATATCCTACCACTGTCACCTTAGTAAGAAATCCCCTCATTTTAGTGATGGAGGAGTTCCACCATAGGGGAGGCTTCCCTGGTGACCGCAAGGGATCAAAGTAGCAAGTTTGATAGCCAAGCCTACCGTCTCCTCTCTTGATCACCTAAGTCAACGTCTAGGTCAAACGAAAAAGAGGTATGGAGTTCGTGCGAGTACCTTCCTGGAACAAGAAAAATTACAACATATAGATAATGATTTCCAAGTGAAAGTATGCAGTTGAAACCTCATTAAACACTAAACAATGAAAATTTGTTGCGGCTGGTACAAAATTGTAAGCAGTAGAACAATTTTTACAACAAGCAAAAGTTTGTAACAACAACAAGAAATACACTTCTGAATTGTAACAATTTATCATGAAAATTTAGCATATATCTAATATATTAATATCCGATTGTTCCAAGTAATTTATGAGTGTGTTTTACCACTATTGGAGCAATGTATGCAAAAAATTAGTGTATGTTAGGATGGTTGTAGCAACTTTTTGCAGCAACAACAAGTAAATTAGCAAGTTAGCTCAAGTTAGAGTTAGAGAAGTTAGTAAAAAACTTGAGAGAATAAAAATTGAGAGTTTGTTGATTACTTTCACCACAAGAGAGATTAAATGATTAGAGCCTTAGGGATATGGAGTCTTTTACAACAACAATACAATATGTTTGGAGATGATAGTAGCAAGAGCTAAGAGATAGGGTTTGAAATCTAAGGTGCTAGCACATTAGGACCTTAGATTTCAAGCCTTAAAGAGAAAAATTGGTAGAGTGCACGCACTTTTGGGCTCTAGCGACCTTTTCTCCCTTCTTAGGTTCTTGAATTAAGTTATAATCAAGAGTCTAGAATCAAACTCCTAAAGTGCTATCGGTTTAAGGTTTTAGGGGCTTAACCCTAGGTAGGATTTCTTTCACAATTTTGTGGATGAAATTAACCTTGTGAGAGGAGAAAGAACTTATGCTCCTCCCTTAGGATTTTACTAAGCAAAATATTCAATATGAACAAGTAGAATTTACCATAACCATCATAACATGAAATGAAATTGCAGAAATTTACTTACTTCACCAAGATATGACAAGAATAAACCCTAATTGCAGAAATTCCATCCAAAAAATTAGCAAAACACATCCACGATTGATCCTCCAAACAAGTCACATGAGTGTAGAAGAGAGAGATAACTCTATAGGGTAAAAATTCCAGGCTTAGTGCTCTCAAAATGGAGAGGAGTGTGATGATAAAATGAGGCCATATTTATATGGGAAATTCTAGCCACCAAAGGACTCTAATGAAAAGTCATGTCTTTACACAAGAGGGACGACTTTTTGATTTTCCCTTTCAATTTACAAAATATGAATTTTACATAAGATAAAACCCTAAAGAGGGTGACATCATGCCCTAGTAGAGTGACGCTAAGCTCAAAGGAGTGACATTAAGGCTGAAAATGTGGGATGTTGGGCCTCCAAAGGCCATATGTCCCTCTCTCAAGTGTTTGGTTCCATGCTATATGCCTCCATCAATCCATAAAGAAATTAATCAAAACTCTAGCCCCTATGTGACATCATGGGCTAGGAAGATGACGTCTAGGCCTCCAAAGACCAACGTTCAAGTGGATAAGGGTGGAGTCTCATCCTCTAGCCATGCCAATATGCCTCCAAAGGCAACGTCCTCCATCATCAAGGTGCAACGCTCATCATCAAATGGTTCCCCAGATGTGGGGTCTAGCATCCATCATGTGGGAAAGGTCATGCAAAGACAGACAAGTACGCCCTCCAAGGGTCCAGAAGTCATATGAATCATGCGAATTAAGCTGCATCTAATAAGAGAACCACCCAAACATGTGCATCAAACCCCCTTTTTCAAACTAACAAATGCTCAAAGACATTATAAATTTTTCCTAATTTAGGTATGGGAGGGGTGTCAAGGTGCCCTATTGGGTTAACCAATCCTCAAGTCAAGGGTGTTTCCCAAGGATAACCTACCCAATTCATGTAGTGAGTGTGAGGTGGATTTGGGGAAAGACTTCTAGGCACGGGGTTCTTGAAAAACAAGGGTTTTTATTGTCTCATTTATGAGTGCCTTTGTAGAGGTTGTGTTGCCCTTTGTCCGCAATGCAACATTTTCCCAAGCCCTTTTATTGCCATTAATTGATTAAGGTCCAAAACATTGAGTACTATGTGCAATGGAAAGTAAAGAGTACCAAAATGCCTCTTGAAGCTAGAAACACATAGGGTGCCATATGCAATGGAGAGTAAGGGACACTGCAAAATGCATCTCCGCAACAAGCGAGACATTTATTAATTATGTGATTCCTTTTGTAGGTCCTTCATTTTTTTGCGAAATGTTTCATTGTTCCCAAGGCCCGAGGGAGAAAATTTAGAAGGATAACATTGGATTTTATCTTTTTCCAGATACAACACCTTTGGGCCTTTATCCCCTTCTTCCCATGAAATGAGGTACAACCCCTCCTTGGTTCAATGAGCTCGGAAACCCAAAAGATGAGGAAACTGAGGGGAAGAAGGATGGAAGGTGGTAAGTCTTGATGGGAATGGTACGAAGACCCTTCAAAGAACCACCTGGTAACAACGCTTTTCCTGAGGGTGACCAACTTGCTAGGACACAATGACAACCACCAAGGTGAAATTAGGCAAAAGGTATAATTTCCAAGCAAACATTACATAATCAAGAAAGGATTCTTTGCAACATGTTCAAATGCTTCAAATATTAAAGTGACACTTACCATGACACCATAATTGTTATCTCATGAAGCAAGACCTGTTGTCCTCTTGGAGCCAGCCGATGTAGTGGATACTGCTCTGTTGTTGGTGATGAGTGGTGATCAACATGCATAGGATAGGCCCTGTGGGATTTGTTGCGCAATCTGACTCTCAACACTCCATGTCTGCTACTTGTGGGCCTCGATACATGATCTCCTTAGTTACTCCTAGACTGGGGGGTAACAGGGCCTTGGCCCTAAGATGTCCTTTTATTCTTAGCATTTTCTGCAACTAAGTAAAAATGCACAAAAAATCTATGCATGTTATCGAGATCTCCCTTGGTTAATTTGGGTGAGATCTAACAAGTACGAGTTGAGTTAGACCAGTGAACCCAACAATTGGATTGGATTTTCTAGTTACGTCACTTATAGGAGGCTAAGAGAAAGGAACATCTCATTTTTCATTTCCCTGACTACTATAAGATCAAAGGGAGCTATTATTATCTCTACCAAGATTCAGGGAGTTCCCTCTCCACCTTCTTTCATTATCCAGACCAGAGGTGCCTCACTATTTTCATGTGAGAGATTTTCATACATAAATCCCAGTCTCTTCATGGTCCGAACCAACCAAATCCTTCAAGAGGATAACCTCTTTCATCTTAGTTATCTCATTAGCTTGAGGGTGCAATTGGTAGAAAATAAACCACACCTCTTCGACTTCCATATCCATGAGACCTCAAGTTTCATATTGATCCGCCCCACCTCACCAATGGGATAACCAATGTCTTCGAGAGCCCTTCAACGCTGCCACTACCCTTAAGCAACCACTACGGACATTGTAGATGGATCAATTCCAGGAGATCCAAAAGTTAAATCCCTCCCGCACTGATCCAGATTGGATCATTATATTAATTTTAATCTATCTCGATGCCTTCAGAGTGGAAATAATTGGAGGAATCAACTTGGAGGGTTGTTTTGATGGCAGGTCCTAGTTTGGAAAAAAAATTTAGATCAAAACTTTTTCAACTTTGGCTTAAACCCCTTGAAGCTGATCTACACTCAGATACCTTTCCAATGGTACACAAATTGTGTCAATCAGATATTGTATGCAAAATTTATGCCTCTCGCAATTTGACCTACGATGTTGACCACCATGGTACGAAAGGATGCCAAGTCAGTCCCCATTACTCACGCATATGGGGCTAACCACGTGTGGACTTTCAAGAAGATTCTAAAAGGTCCAAAACCTTATCACAATTGAGGGTTGAGGAAGTCAAAAACCTACCCCTAGATGGCTATCGGGCTATGTTAAACACCGAGTTGTTAGGAGGAGAAGGGGTTCCATTCTTTTGAATTGTATATTGTTCCATAGCTGAGAAAACAAAGGAGGATTATGTAGCAGTCGTTCAAGCCACAGTGCCAAAAGGTGACTCCATAGTGAGTTCATATTCCTTTGTATGTGCATTCTATAATTGAAGCAAAGAGAGAAGAGTAGAGGCCTCACCTTCTAGCTTGCTTTTCTCATGTATTGGATTTCCCACGTCAAATCTTGTGTTCATTTGTGTGGATGGTGTGTATTGGTGTCCGTTGCTTCATTTTTATATTTTAGTTATTTCTTAAATTCAAGACATAATCTAGAGATAATAAATCTAAGGAAATAAACCGCATAAATCTAAGATTTCAAAATATTATAAGATTTGTTGTGATGAATTGTTCCAATGCAATATCCATGACAGTTTACAAATCACGCACTAAGTACTAGTCGCCAAATTGAATTAAGTAGCTAGTTTTCCATCAAGGGATTTCTTCCCCACAACCTTGATTGTTAGGAGAGATGGGCTTCCTCACCCTTATGTCCCCCTAATGATCATGTAGCCAGGCCCCATTGACCTTGGGTACTCTCCAAATGACCTCATTTGATAGTGCATCAACCCTTTCACATTGATTGATAACTCTGATGAGGAACCTACTTCTCGACTATCTCACTCAACTTCGACATCTAGCACTACCAAACCTTGACATCCTCTCTTTTGTATTGATCATAGACTCTTTTAGTTTTAACATTATTCATTTTTATTTTCATTTTCATGTACCATGTACATCTTTTAGYTGGCTTCTTAGATMTGTGTTTGTGTTTGTTAGCATCACTAGATGTACTTTTCAATCACATTGACCTACTTATTCTTTTTCTTCAAGGAAAACCTCGTASAGAAATCAAAGGGATGCTTCCACATATTTTTGGATGGAATCCCAAGTAAACTTGTTCGCGTAGAYTAGTCCAYCAAACCARGGGGAATTTGAACCAAGCCTCTGGCAACAACCGATTGAGCTAACCCTTTGGYTAATAAAAATATGTTTGTAACATCTCGTCCCACCCTCAAGCACTTAAGTTGAAGTGAGATTGTTGGTACCTTGCCAATCCCAATTGGAACACAAGGGGCAAACATGTCGCAAGCTGGATTTTACACTAGATGGGGAAGATAAAAACTTCTCCTCTTAACCACCCAAGCTAGACCCAATTAACTAAATTGGACTACTTATTGTGGTCATTAGTTGGACAGAATAAAATTATCTTATCTTAWCAATTGATGAAAAATGAGGGTGGCCACTTATGATAGTAAATACCAGTCTATAATCATTCTAGGAAAGGTCTTGTTGTAAGATAGTAAGATCGTAAGGTGTAGGAGGTGGTCCACTATAATTATGCAAAGCCAACCATATGTGGTAAAATGACAGCTTACTTAGAATAGAATATATATATATATTTCATGGAATGCAAATCTGAAGAAACCCTAGGCACTTACCTTCATTCCAAGTATGGTACCAGAGGTAAACCAGCAGGTACAATTTTGGCGCATAACCCAACAGGGACATAAAGTGAGGCCCACAATATCAAGAATATCACATAGATAGTCCACCTAGGGACTTGACCCCAAGACCTCTTGCTTGTAATTCACAACACTCAACCACTTGAGCTAACCCACCGGGCTTGGAAGTTGCTTCAAGAAACACACCCCAAGTTTGGGGGCTCCAGTACATCACATAGACTTTCTTTGGGACATATGTTAGGGATGTATTACACTAAAGTCGCCTAGTACTTGCACCTAGCCTTATCCCTTTTTGATACATGACATGCAAGTGGGGTAGACCATAGCAAGAATGAAATCCTAGTTGATAGCATAATAATCCACAGACCTCTAGTAGATGAGTCATGACTTAATAATCCACAGGCCTCAACAGTGAACCAAGACCCAGTTTGCAACTGTTAATGTTTTACAAGTATATCTTTCTTTTAAGAAATATTTATTTTAAGTCAATTCTGCAAACTGTTTATTATTATTTATGTGTGTTGAGTTATGATGGGACATAACAGTTATGATCAAAACCAATAACATAATCTTAGAATTGCTTCTATTGCATAAAATGAAAGCCAATCACTGAAGATTTGGCCAGAACATTTATACCAATGAGACACATGCACTTTTTAAACATATTATGTCCAAACAATTAAAAATGGCAGAACACACTTCTCTTTGGCAATTCTTCCAGCAAACTTGGAGAGAATACTCCATATAAGATACGATTCATAGATTGCAAAAATATGTGCACATTTTCAAGCAAGAATATTTGAATAGAATGAATCTATAAATTCAAGAATTATAGTTGGGTTTACAACCGGAAGTATTTCAATTCACGATTCTCATACCCTGTGTTTTTCTGTGACCAACCCATGCCTTGCCTTTACTCAAACCATCCCCCATTCCAATATAAGAGGTAATTCCTCAACTGAGCAAAAATATTCATATGTAGTGAATCTCAATTCAACTCAAAACTCAAATCTTTAATGCATGGATATGGCTCCTTAACCAAAAGGCCGAACTGGGGTCTTCAACAGGGTACCCACTATCATTAGAGAAACACTGTCAGAGCATTGTGACCTACACAGAGAAGTCGTTAGACAACATATACCAAGAAATGAAATGCTGAGTCATCTTCCATGATCAGATCGTCTTTTCTTATAACTAGGTTCCTGCCAATCATAATCATCCCTATCATTGGATCTCTGACAGTCCCTATCAGCATCCACTATATGTTGGCGATTATAAAAGTGATGGCGGTGACGATGACTATACCACCTTTTACTATCATCAGAACCATCTCTGCTTCTGTGTTGAATGTGGCCACCATCAGAACTATCCCTGCTTCTGCATTCATTGCGGCCACCATCAGAACCATCCCTACTATCGTAATTATGCCTCTTAATGGTGATTCTTCCATTACCAGGACGACTTGAAGCTTGAGACCACCTGCCTGATGATCTTGGGAAGTGCACTAACTCCTGCACAGGTGAGTTTGGCAACTCACCTTCCTCCCTCTCGTCATCAAGACAATCTGCAGGGAACATCTCTCGATATCGATCAAGAAGACCTGCTTGATCAGAAGAACATTCTCTGATTTTCCCAGTACCCTCATTAGACCGCTTTCTCTTTAGTCCATGTCCACCTCCATCTACATTTTTTTTTCTGTTTTTCGAACTTCCCTGCTCAGATCTGTAACATGATCTAGACCAAATCTCCTTTCTTTTTTGTTTAGCTTTCTCTGCTTTGACAGCAGCTTCTAGCCCACTTTCCAGCTCAAACTCGATAAGAGAATCTTCATCGACAATTTCAGACTTCAGAATTTCAGGTCTTGAATTTCTTTCCTTTCTACGAGACTTCCTCGTCCTTTCCAAAGCTTCTCTGACTTTCTCTTTATTTATATCATCAATTCGAATGGAAGAAAACTGGTCACTACCATTAGATTGAATCTTACCTCTGGTTTTATTTCCTGGCCCGTTATCATCAAGTATGTTCCCCCGCCTTTCTTCTAGTGTCCTTTTTTCTACTTCTTTAGCTTGTGATTGGCTGAATATGTTTTCGTCAGAGGGCTTTTTATTATTAGGCCCAAGTTGATTGGCAGAAACAACAGGTTTCCCCATGCACTTATTGTTAACATATAGACCACTGTCTCGTGTTGAAATAGATTTCATCATGCCTCTGGTTTGATTTTCTTGTCTGTCATTGTGAAGCTTATCACCCTCCCTTTCTTCTAGAGTCCTTGTGTCCACTTCATTAACTTGTAGTGTGCTGAATCTATTCCCATCAGAGTATTTTTTAGTATTAGGCTTATGCTGATTGACAGAAGAAACAGCTTTCCCCATGCATCCACTGTCAACAGATGGACAAGTCTCTAGTGTTGAATCATCTTTACCATAAGAATAACTGTAGACATACTTGAGAGAATTTTTATCATCTTCACCAACAACTGTCTTTCTTCTCTGACCTGTTTCCTTTGCTCGAGGCACTTCAAATCCACAGTCAGCTTCAGCTGGATAGTTAAAACGACAAAACAGAGAATATGCATTTCTAGATGGAGTGGCCTTACTATTTGATTGAGATTTTCCCGCCATCCAGGAGTTTCTGACACCTGAAGTCTCAGCTAATTCATTTCGATGTGAAGCAGTGGCATTATTGGTTTGCTCATACAGCTCAAGAATTTGGTTGCTAATTTCTGCATGCATAAATTAGAAACAGTCAGCGTCCTTTATCCACTTTATACATCAGATTAACCTTTATGCAAGCAAGCCATGCAACCAAAATTGAATACTACATACTATGTCTTCAAATGGATTTCCTTGTGGAAAAGCTCAGTTGATGGACAAACAAATTAGAATTAAAAAGAAAGCCAAACAGGCATTAAAGGCTAGAGATTTTCAGCAACAAGCCTTCTAACTGTCGTAGAGTCACTTTAAATTCCTGCCACCAAGCCACCCGACCATCAGAAGGCAGCTTAACCTTCAGAAACTTAGCTGCAAGGAAGATCACCCCAGCCGCAATTTCATGAGGTTTAAATTGCAGGCAGAGAGATGTCCGCAGCCTGCACACCCAACACAAGTGCATCAAGAGGTTCATAGAGACTCCAGCAATGGTAAGACAATTTTATATCCAGAGGCCAACATACCCATCATTCACAAAATTCCATGCTACTTGAACAAGAGCAGTCTGAGCAACTTTGAATTTCTTAATTGCCGCAAGGACTGGCTTATAAGGATGATTCACATTAAGATCGAAACCCAAATTCGACAGAACAACCATTTCACCATACAAAATTAGCTGCTTTTGTTGTTCATAAAAATCCTGCATGAGAAATAGAAACATAAACCTTAGGAAGGCTTCACAGAAAAGAATAAGAATCACTACTAAATGTTACGGAAATTGCCTCCGTAGATTTCAAGTTTAATGTGAAGAACGTACTTCATAAACAGTGTACAAGGATTTGGAAGAGCCTGATGTGGAATTGCACAAAGTTCATGATTGGAAAAGAGGGCAATGGCTATTTACCCTCTGCTTGATCCTTTGCAAATATATAGGATCTTTTTTACTTAGGATTTCCCATGAGACAAGAATCACATCCCTTATATGCCGGGGTGTTTCCTCAACCTTTGCAGCAAGGAACATGCAAACTGTTGCAATTATCTGCAACAGAACCAACCACTGTTTAGTCTTTAGATACAATTCAGCTCCATGCTTCTACTTCGGCAAATAACTGACTGCAGATTTTATGAAACTCGGTTACAGACATGCAATAGAGGAAATATGTGAATAGTCACAGAAAAATTTCTAAGCTCCTGGAACACTAGAAAAGAAAGGCAGTCCTTGTCCTGTAATACAAGATAACAACTATCACAGATGATGAAAAGAAATCCTATAATTATTGCGGTGTCAGAGCAAAGTATAAATTCTCTGAAAACAACCTTTGCAGGGAGGAACATGCAAACTGTTGCAATTATCTGCAACAGAACCAACCGGTGTATAGTCTTTAGATACAGTTCAGCTCAATGCTTGTATTTAAGGAAATAACTGACTGGAGATTTTAGAAAACTCAGTTACAGACATGCAATAGAGGACATATGTCAGAGCATTTAATTTCCTAGAATTGTTGCAGTGTTAGAGCATGTAATGTTCCCAAGCCAAGATGCCAGGAACATTGCATTTTAATTAATTTTTATGTGTTTTGTGTTTTTTCTGGTTGTGGCATTTTGCCAAACACTTTGCAGATTTGTCTTCTTGAGTTGCGCTAGGGTCTATTATGATGGTTTGTTAGAGTGTTTGCAACAAGTAAATGATGTAGATATAACAATGGCATATACTCAACAAGATGCAAGATCAATAACATAGGAAATAACCAAAATATCTCAGATATGATTTATTAATAATATATGGATGTCCTCATACAAAATGGAGCAGATCTGAACAACAAAGAAGAGAATGATTCCTGTGGCTGATAGTGCCTCCAAAGTAGAATGGAATGGTGAAGATAGGACCTCCCAAGAGTCCTCCAAGCGGCATACCAAAGATCTAGATGATCCCACTCAATCCTTTGCTGTTAGGTGATGTCCCCTCTAATGGCAGAAGTGTCCTTAGACACACACTTTTATTAAATAGGAAAAGAAATTACATATGAGAATTTGCAAGAGTTTATACCCGAACAACTCAACACTCTTGCAATGAGCTATATATAAGCTAAATGTCCTAACAAACTCTAGTTATGGATCACTTATTAAATAAACAAGTGTCCATTTACAATAAATGCTATCTTAACAATCTTCTAACTATACTCCTAATTTAGAGCCTAAGATACGACTCCTTTCTAGAGTCATATCTTTTACAACAATACTTTATTTCTAAATGTCTCCAAAATATTCTAGATTATTAATTTAATATCCTAAATTAATAATCATTTTATTCTAATTTATTAAACTATGATACTTGTATTTTGGATTATCTAATATTCCCCCCTATGATCCAAAGATACATTACAACAGATACCAAGTTCATCCCTGAACTTAGTAAATTTTATTTTGCCAAGAGGTTTCGTGAAAATGTTGGAGATCTGATCTTCTGAAGGACAATAAATTGGCTTGATGACATCCTTTGCAATGAGTGATCTGATATGATGATACTTGTTGTCCACATGCTTTGTCTTTGAATGAAAAACTGGATTCTTGGCAAGCTTAATGGCTGACTGGATGTCGATGAACAATGATGTAGCTTCTGTTTGAGAAATGCCCAAGTCCTGCAAAACTCTGCGTAACCAAACAATTTCACATGTTGCTTCCCATGCTGAGATGTATTCTGCTTCTGTTGTAGAAGTGGCAACTGTAGCTTGTTTCTTACAATTCCAAGACACTGCTGCTGAACCCATGTTCATTAAATAACCTGATGTTGATGCTCGATCATCAATGCTTCTAGCAAAGTCGACATCTGAAAAATCCACCAAGTACAAAATTTTTAGTCTTTTTGTAAAGAAGACCAAAATCTTTTGTTCCTTGGATATATCGAAGAACTCTTTTGGCTGCATTCTAGTGGCTGTCCCGTGGTTGCTGCATAAATCGTGAAAGAATACTGATTGCATAAGATAGATCTGGTCGAGTGTTTGTCAAATAAATCAAGCTACCAACTATCTATAAATAGTGCTGTCTACCATTTCCCCCCCTACAAATTTTGAAAGTTTCAAGTGTTGTTCCATAGAGGTAAGAGATGGTTTGCAATCCTACATTCCAAACCGTTGAAGAATTTCTGCTGCATACTTACTCTGAGAAATGAAAATATGATGTGGACNGTAGCTTTTGTTTGAGAAATGCCCAAGTCCTGCAAAACTCTGCGTAACCAAACAATTTCACATGTTGCTTCCCATGCTGAGATGTATTCTGCTTCTGTTGTAGAAGTGGCAACTGCAGCTTGTTTCTTACAATTCCAAGACACTGCTGCTGAACCCATGCTCATTAAATAACCTGATGTTGATGCTCGATCATCAATGCTTCCAGCAAAGTCGACATCTGAAAATCCACCAAGTACAAAATTTTTAGTCTTTTTGTAAAGAAGACCAAAATCTTTTGTTCCTTGGATATATCGAAGAACTCTTTTGGCTACATTCCAGTGGCTGTCCCGTGGTTGCTGCATAAATCGTGAAAGAATACTGACTGCATAAGATAGATCTGGTCGAGTGTTTGTCAAATAAATCAAGCTACCAATCAACTGTCTATAAATAGTGTTGTCTACCATTTCCCCCCCTTCAAATTTTGAAAGTTTCAAGTGTTGTTCCATAGAGGTAAGAGATGGTTTGCAATCCTACATTCCAAATCGCTGAAGAATTTCTGCTGCATACTTACTCTGAGAAATGAAAATATGATGTGGACGTGGAATACTTCAATTCCAAGATAGTAGTGAAGGAGTCCCAAATCTGTCATCTTAAAACCTACATGTAACTCCTTTTTCACCTGTGCAATGTGATCATCATTGTTTCCCGTAATGATCAAATCATCTACATACATAACAAGGATCACCAGATATGGACCCTGTTGACGGATATACAAAGTATCATCAGATTCGCTTCGTTGAAAACCAACTTTCCTAAGGTATTCATCCATTTTGGTATACCAAGTTCGGGGAGCTTGCTTTAACCCATATAAAGCCTTGATTAATTTGCAGACTTTATGTTCCTGCCCTGCAATTTCAAAACTTGGTGGTTGTTGCATATATACATCTTCCTGTAAGTCTCCGTTGAGAAAAACACTTTTGACATCCATTTGATGAACTTTCCAACCTTTTTGAGCGGCCAATGCAAGTGTTAATCGGATGGTATTCCATTTAGCTGTAGGAGGAAAAGTTTCCTCAGAATCAATCCCTTCTTGCTGCGCAAAACCTTTTGCTACAAGTCTTGCTTTATACTTATCAATTTCTCCATGTTGGTTGTATTTAATTCTGTAAACCCATTTGCATCCGATGGGTTTAACACTTGAAGGACAATCAACAAGTTTCCAAGTGTTGTTATCAATTACTGCTTGATACTCTTCAACCATAGCCTGTTGCCATTCTTTATGTTTTACTGCTTCTTTGTATGTGGAAGGTTCAGTAAAATCATTTGCTACCAAGGCAAAATTTCCTTCACTGTTGTGTGATCCCCTTGTTCCTTTTTTATTCTGCTCATCAGGCCTTACATCTTTCAAAAGTTGAACTGCCCATTTTGGTAATTGATGTTCACTTGTGTGAGGATCTGAATTTCCATTATTGTAAATTGGATTAATGTAAACTGATGTTCGTCGATCAGTTGAAGATTCTGGAGGTGGAGAATCATTGTCAGATGAACTACCGCTGCTAGGAGAGTCTGATGATCTGCTAGAAGACCCAGATGGTGTTGTTGAAGTAAATGGACTTGATGTATCATCTTCGGATGAAGGAAAATCAAGTTCATACCAATTAGGTGAATTTGGTTGACTTTGCATTTTTCCTTTTCTTTGATTGCCTTTAGTTTCTAACTTTTGAAGAAGACTTTCTATTTCTTCAGCACTCTTACTTTCAGTTTCATCAAAAACTACATCCCTGCTCACAATAAATTTTCCATTGGACAAAAGTCGGTACCCTTTCTTCTCATCAGAATACCCAATCATTGTGCATTTCAAGCTTCTTGAGTCAATCTTAGTTCGTTTTTCTTTCGAAACTAAGGCATAACATACTGATCCAAAAACTCGGAGATGTTTAACTCGAGGTTTGAAACCAAACCATGCTTCATAAGGTGTGATTCCGTCCAAAGAAGTAGTGGGAGATCTGTTCCTTATGTAGATAGCTGTATGGATTGCTTCTGCCCAATATGGATCTGGCCATTCCTAACAAGGTGCAATTCATTCTTTCTACGACTCCATTTTGCTGAGGAGTGTAGAAATTTGTAAGATGTCTTCTTATCCCATTGTCTATGCAATAAGTTTTGAATTCATTATAAGTGAATTCCCCTCCATTATCTGTCCTAAGAGTGCCGATCTTTTCTTTAACTTCGTTTTCAACAAGCTGACGAGAAATATTAAACTTTTCAAATACTTCTGACTGTTGGTTCAAGAAGTAAACCCAAGTTATTCTACTGAAATCAACAATAAAGAGTAAAAAATATTTGCAACCACCTAAAGAAGTTTCTAGTGGTCCACAAACATCACTGTGAACTAGTTGCAACTGCCTATTTGCACGTCATGAACTTGTTGGAAAACTCTCTCGACTTTGTTTGCCATAAATGCATGCTTCACATTTTGAATTTTCCTTTTTGAAAGTTGGAAGTCCCCTAACCATCCTTTGTTTTTGCAATTGAGAGAGACTTTCAAAATTGAGATGTCCATATCTCACATGCCACAATCTTATAGGTGAAATACTTGTACTTACTGCTCCTGCAAAGTCTGAATGCCTTGGAATAACTGTCCCTTTCATCCTTAACAATTTTCTATCTTCATAACCTGTCATCACTGTTTTCATATTCTGTTTGATTGAATTAATTTTAACTAAGCCATCTTCCATAATCACCTGATGTCCTGCTTGTCGAATTGTGACTAAAGAAAACAAATTCTTTTTAAAGGTTGGTACATACCATACATTTGAAATCATTCTTTCTTCAATATCCGGTAAATAAACTTTAACTGCTCCTTTTCCAAAAGGATTATGTTTTGTATTATCTGCAAGAAAGACGAAATTAAGATGGCATTCTTGAAAATTCTAAAAGAAGTCACGTCTGAAAGTCATGTGTTGGGATGCTCTTGAATCTAGAATCCAAGCATCTTCATAATCACTTTGAAAATCAGTGGAAATCTGTAATGCTGAAGATCATTTGCAAACTATGTTGTGTTTTGATGAAACTTGAAAATTTTATCAATGGAAGTTCGACAATCTTCTGCATAATGACCAACTTTGTTCCATCTTCTACAAACAATTTGACTGAAATCTCTTCCTCTGCCTGAATTCTGTCTGTTGACTGCCTATTCAACTAGGGGGTCAACTCCATGTGCCATGAAGATGTGCATCATCAGACACAAATATGTTGAAGACATTTTGGTTCTACTTGGGCATTTTATGCCTCCAGCACAAAATTTTGTAAATGAAATTTCCGCACCCC
>JASDQU010435486.1:31324-47729 GCA_032191745.1 Picea mariana | reverse complement strand
AGGAATAGCATTTGAATAGCAAGAATGATTCAACATAATCTACCCCAGATAGAGAATGTCACGAACAATTTTATACAATCTCTCTTAAAGTATGGTGCTTTACCTTTGGCTGTAGACTATCTCTGAATGATAGGTGCCCCTTTTAGAGTGAGAAAAATCCTTGGCCTCAGGCTTAAAAGTTATTACCCAATATATAGTCTAGGAAGATATCTGTTCTATGGCCTTAAAATAGCTTATGGTCTGAGTTCAATAATCCAATTGAATCAGAATTAGCACACATTTAGTTTTAACTATTTACTGGTTTGACAATTGCATTCAATACGACCAGTGATAGGAAGGAACATATTGATTTAGGACATGGTACAGATGTTTTAGGTTTTCTATGAGTCATTCTCCTTAACACTTTCCATCCTCAAAGCATAATGACCAATAAATTTTGTATTGTCAATGCCAGCGATTGCCATGATGTCAGACTAATTTATGATGAATGGTTACTTTGTCTTGATGAACCTACTGCTCGCTGCTGTGATTATTTCATTATATCACCGTAGTGATGATTTTTTTTTGCTTCTCTGGAATGATGGCCTCTACATCATGTGTGCTTAAACAGTGTAGCTTATTGTCCCAACATACCTGGGGTAGTCTGCATGTGAAATTGGTACAACATAAGCCGGCTTAAGTGCTGAAGAGAGTGGCCTTACACAGTCAGACACAACTCGTCTCATTTTGAAGAATATAATCATTTGAATATTCTGATCCTTGGTGTCCTTATTGTAATTTGTAAAATTGTAACCAACCACATCTCACTGAAGCCTTTAAGCTTGTTGTAGCAAGGAAGTCAATTGACATTACATTATAAGTTCTTGGCTGATCAATTTCTTAAGTGAACCTTGAATGTCAGCATTCAAAATTGAGATGTTGAACTGAAGACATTTTAAGACCTTGCCGTCTCGAAGTCTACTACTATTTTCCTGTGATTAAAACTTGGCTTTAGGCCGTAGGTGACATGTCAGATTTCATGCGTTGTTTATAGAAGTACTCAAATTTTCTCGAAATTACAGGCAACCTTCTTGTTATCCAGGCAACTCATTGGAAAGGACACATGTTTTGCCATTGGCCTTTATACAGGTAGAACTGATGCACATACAGTTAAAGAGAGCAAAGGGAAGGGCTAATACTCAGGATGTTGAACTCTCCATGGATATCATGATAGCACTTTCTCAAAAGGATGGTAGAAATGCTGACATTGCCATCCTGGAAAGGCTAGCAGACAAACTCGAGCTTCGAACTGTTTCAGAATTAAATATGGAGTCAAGGGCAGTGAAGAAACTCATTAGAGAAAAGGGTGGAGAAATGGGTGAGATTACTGAGCAGATCATTTATCTTCTGAACAAGCTGAAAGGCATGCTGCAAATGCAAAATTTCGAGGAGAATAGGATTGGTTTTGAAAATCTTGTTTTGTCTAGAAACCCATCAGAGAAAATCAACTCTCCTACTATTCCTGAAGATTATGTTTGTCCAATTTCATTGGACCTGATGAAAGATCCTGTTATTGTTGCAACAGGACAGGTAATGATCTGCTCCTCATGTTCCTTTTGAAGTTGCAAGTATTTTTTATTTGCGAGATTCACTAAACTAATATTTTTGTCTTTTGCAGACCTATGAGCGGTCATACATTCAGAAATGGTGGGATTCAGGACATAAAACTTGTCCCAAGACTCAGCAAGTTTTGCCTCACTTGACACTAACACCAAATTATGCTCTTCGCAGCTTAATTTCCCAATGGTGCGAGACCAATGGGGTTGAGTTACCAAGAAAACTAGGCCCAAGTCGGCCAACAAGACTCAGTAAAAGTTCAGATTTTTCTTTTGGAGAAAAAGCAAATATAGATATTTTGGTTCAAAATCTCTCTTGCCCGCAAGTCGATGTGCAAAGAGCTGCTGCAGGAGAACTTCGATCGCTTGCTAAGAGAAATGCAGATAACAGGATTTTTATTGCAGAGGCTGGAGCTGTACCTCCATTGGTGAAGCTGTTGTCCTCAACTGACACAAAGATCCAGGAGCATGCCGTTACTGCACTTCTAAACTTGTCTATTCATGAAAGGAATAAGGGATTGATTGTTCAACTAGGAGCTATCCACCCTGTTACAGAGCTGCTAAAACATGGCAGTATGGAGGCAAGGGAAAATTCTGCAGCAACCCTGTTTAGCTTGTCTGTAATAGATGAGAACAAGGTGAAAATTGGAGCATCAGGCGCTATCTCGGCTTTGGTCGATCTGCTTCGTGATGGAACTTTAAGAGGGAAAAAGGATGCTGCAACTGCTCTTTTTAATTTGTCTATGTGTCAAGCAAACAAAGCCAGGGCTGTCAGAGCTGGGGTTGTGCCACTGCTATTGGAGTTGCTTATTGACGAAAACACAGGGATGGTTGATGAAGCTCTTGCAATTCTTTCTATACTTGCTACTCATCAGGATGGTCAAAGTGCTATTGGACATCAATCAGCCATTCATATTCTTGTCAAGCTCATTTCTTCAGGCTCTGCTCGCAATAAGGAGAATGCTGCTGCTGTACTGCTAGCTTTGGCTATAAATGATTCATCCCATCTATTGACGGGACTGCAGTTTGGTGTATATGGGCCTTTGATTGAACTTACCCATGATGGAACTAGTAGAGCCAAAAGAAAGGCTAAAGCACTTTTGGAGCTCATGAGCAAGCATGAACAGATTTATAAAAGTACCTGCTAAGAACTGTCCTATTTTTATCATAAATATGGCAGCGTACATTCGAACTTGCCGTAAAATCTGGGGTACATTCTCTTTGTAGGCAAAAGGAGCAAAGTTACGAAGGGAAAGTAAGTTATGGGTTCAAACCCTGTCACAACTTTCTGCTTTCCAAGCCTAGGAGAGCTATGCACCCAACTTCCAAGATTTTCATCTGACTTTCAACTGGTTTTCAATTTGAGGTTTCCTTCCTGGCGTATGGTTCTGCAGTTGTACTAGTACACAAAACTTTTGCTGCTACCAGCACAACTGTAGCGTGTTTCCAGCTTTTAACATGACTTGGACCCCACAACTAACCTAACTACACCTATTCGTATACTAAAAATTGTGTATCCTGAATGGTGTTGACATTATTTATGATGTGGGATGGCAATGTTACTCTTTGGACATGTCAAGAATTTAGGCTAAGTGGATTGTAAGTATAATTTTTGCAGAGGATTACTATCTGCTGCTCTAGACACAATACATTTGTTACTTTGCTCTGGGCAGTAGGTGAAGTCTGCCTCTGGATGTCTGGACTAGATCAGGAATGGGAAGGATAATTAGGGTAATTTAATGACGTTCAACCTGTGGACAAGGACCTGAGAGGCTAATAAAGACATTGCCTTTCTTCTAAAGGTCTTTGGACGTCCACACAATAGTCTTCCTTTCATCAGTGATTGGTCAATGTGAACAACTTCCTACAATCTTACATTATATTATATTGTTCTGTTCCTGAAAGCTAGATAAATAGCCTCCAATCAATTGGTTGTTTTATGGTCTTTGCAAATGAAGGTCAACACTTGTATTTAAATCTTTTCACGTGCTGAGTATCAACTACATTTCTATCACAGAGTTTGACATCGAAAGATATTCGGAGCTGGTTGAGAATCCCTATTTTAAAAATGGCTGTGTGATTTTCATTAACGTCATGTATCTTTAAAGAAACAATTAATCCAACCCCTTGCTGGTAATTGAATTTGTTTGATATTGTTGAACATTATAGTTTATCTGGACTTGACTATTAAGTATGAAATTCTTATGAATTGCTCCATGTGAGTGGTGTTGGAATTACTCCATGTGATTGGCGTTGGTGTTTTTGTTAAAGTATAATTCTTTAACGAGTACGTAAGTTTCCATAGTTAGTTATAATATTAGAAAATTTTGTGTATAAAGTTTTGATTGTAAAATTTTTAATTAATATTTTATTTTAAACATAATGTTTTATTGAGGAATTACTTCTTTTTATGTAAATTTAAATAGATATAGACTATATATGTATTAATTTATTTATTTATTTTATTTTTTTAATTTTTTCTTGTTTTGTGTTTATTTTCAATATGATTGTACATCATGTAATGGTTTGTGTGGTATGATTCAAGTTACATGGAAAATTTTAGGTGTTAAATTTAGCCCATAAACTAATTTTCCATGTTTTTTTTTCCAAAAATAATAGTTCATTTCCAATTTTTCAAAAAATGATTTTAACCAAAATTCTATAAAATAAAATTATTGTCTTAAAAATAGCTCAAATTTTATAAAAATTGTATAAAATCTTTACAAATTTGAATATTTTTACAAAAATATCTCCACATTTTATAGTTTGCATATTAAGGACTAGTAAGATTAACCAAAGTTTCTACATTTTGAGATAAATATCCATCCTTAAAATTATCTCTGCCAAGTTATATAAAAGACTTGCTTGTTTAAGCTTGACTTGTGACCATCTATATTTGGTTGGTAGCAGTCCTTGTATCTTTGTCACTATTGTGTTTTTTTCATTCATATACTTTTCTATCAAACACACAAAACAAAAGTTCCCCTCATCATCTACTCTATATGGTGGTTCACTGTTATTTGCTTGGACATCAACATTCTGATATATAAGTCTTTTATGACATTTGTGCATGCAACAATCCCATTACTTATAGTTTTCTAATGAATCTATCTTTTTTAAGTGCAATTGTTACAGTGTTTATTTTCATTAATCTTTTTAGAAGTTTCTGATATCTGCTCAAGTAATTTGTTTAATGCTCTTCACAACAAAAGAACATTATAAAAGTAAATTTATAAAAACTAAAGACTTTTGAGATTGTGAAAGACACTACTTATAATTCTGTGAAATTTTTTCTAAACAAAAATAATATAATATAAGTCCACAACCATCACGATGTCTCAAAAGGCATTGTGTTATCTCTTATAAGTAATAAATTTTACAAGCCCTATCTAAAACAAACAAGGGTAGCAAAGCTGTATACATTGCCTTTTCATAATAATTGTAACAATGTTTCAAGAGGCATTGTGTTGTCTCTTATAAGTAATAAATTTTACAAGTCTTATCTAAAACAAACAAGGGCAGCAAAGCTGTATATATTGCATTTTCATAATAATTGTATGTAGTTAATACCTGTGTAGAGATGAATGCATTATCATTGAAGCATCAACTGGGGTAAGCATATTGACTGAATTATCCGTCCATGAAGGAAAAACACAACTTACAAAACCTCATAAGCATAATTAAATTCATTATTTATATTTTATTAAATAAAGTTAATGAAATTAACATATTGACTTACTGGCTTATGAAGAAAAAAAACAGTTTACAAAACTCATACACATAATTAAATTTATTATTTAAATTTTATTACTAAAATTAATTATTAATATTAATATTTTTATTATAATTCATTATTAATATAATTATATTTATTATCATTGTAACCCAATATTAATATTTAATTATAAATATTGATATTTTTATTATTATAACTATAATTGATTAATTATGCTGAAAGCATATTTAATGTTAGGTTTTGTAGAAAACCTGTCAATTGGTGTTAGGTTGACAGGTTTTCAGAAACAACCATCACTGTCCAGTTATGTCATCCTTAGAAACCACCAATCTTCTCCTCTTTACACATAATCTTTCTTATTGACTTTCTTGCAGCATATCTCTTTTCTCAAAACCACCCCTCTTCATCACTACAATAAATATGTATCAACGTCTCTTAAAAAAAATTATCAAAGTCACAACACAAAAAACAAAAAGAACAGCTGGGCGCGATTTCTGGTCGGGGCGCGATTTCTGGTCGGCCATCACGCCTTACAGGGAAAACGCGTATATCTCTGCACAATATATGCGATCCTGCCCTGAATTTCTTGACCTTTTTCATACTCAAACTCTCAAGTCGGTTGTCTTCTCAAGTGAAAACAAACAACAGGTGCAGATCCTGTCGTTGGTTTTGACCCCTGATTCTGATTTCGATGGGCCATTACTTAGAACTCCGCCAGTACCGCCGATGTTCTTACGGCAATCCTGTTCGTGAGCAAGACTTGGCAAGTGCGCAAGCGCAGGATACAAGTGCGCAAGCGCAGGATGACAACAGATTGACAAGCTTGTAATTCATATTGGAATAGGCAACCCAACAGACAAGGGATGCCTTCAGTAATGCCAGGAGATGAGAAAATATATGGTTTTCGTGTTTCCTGTGACATTCACACTTGAACCAGCGAAAAGAGAAGGGGTTGGTTGTCACTTTTGACTAAGAGTGGACTAAATGAAATAGCTTGGATCAAATCCATAGGTCTGTACAAAGTGCCAAGTCCCCTTTGAATCAAAGCAGATATAAATCAAATTGAGTAAATTAAAAATATTTTATAATTTTTAATTTAAAAGTTAAACAGAGAGCTCTTTATCTCATTATTTTGACTATAAGGGTAATTTGTGGAGTTTAGAGTTTTATTAGATATTTAAATTTTAAATACAAATTTTTCTGTAGGTTAAATATGTGTGTAGGTTAAATATGTGTTAAGTAAATATAAACTTTTTATTATGGTTTTTAATATGAGTAATAATAGTTTTTAATGTAGTAAGTTAAAGGTTCTAAGAAATGATGATTTGTAAATTTGAGTGATTATTTCTGTAAAATCTAAGTGTTTTTAGAGTTTTTCAGCAATGTTGAATCCATTTTTACATTGAGAAATGAATTTTGAATAACAAAAAATAATGATTAGTGTAAATTTATATTGCCAAGCACTATACTTATGCAAATAAAACCAACATTATCTTTCAAGATTTACATATCAACTCTTTACTTTTTACATTTTAAAATAATCTGAAAAAAATTACTTCAACCTTTTTACGGTTACGTTCTCTACCGTTTCTTACACCTGGCCTGTTACGTTCTCTACCCTTTCTTACACGTTGCCTGACAAGGTGGCGTGAATTACTTTGGGTCTGTTCGCCTCTCATAAATTTTGTAGAATCACTTGGAACAAATCAATTATGCTGATATGGAATAGTAACTTATAAAGGAGTGCGATTCTTGCAGAAATTTGGAGTGGAAACAAATATGGGAGTTATTGTAGGAGTAAATTAAATGCATTTACATTAAGATCTGCATACTATTGCTTATTAGGAGAAAGAGGACGAACCTCATTGTATCTGTTGTCGACCATTCCTCTTTCCCCACCATTGCTCAGAAATTCCATAGATCTTTTACAACTCTTTCTTTTGACAATGCTATCGCCTGGTTTGATGGAGCAGCTTAATTAGATGGATCTCTTTGAGGGGCGGGGGGCATATTTTTATCAACTCTCACACTTCCTACAGATGGACACTCAACGGCGGACAAGGCACCAACACCAAAGCCGAACTATTGGGGGCATGGGCTTCCCTTATTCTGGCTCAAAGGCTGAACATCGAAGTCTTGCTACTTCTTGAAGACTCTAAAGTCATTATCGACTGGATAAATGACAAGGCTGACCTCCGATCAGCAGCTCTGGAATGCTGGAAAGAGAGAACCATCGAAGCCAAAAGACTCTTCAAGAGCCTCTCTGCCTCTCACATCTACAGAAAAGACAATGCCATTGCGGACCACCTTTCAAAACTGGCTTTATCCCAGCCTCTCGGTCTCATAACATTCGCTCGATGGGAAGATGGCAACTAGGGCCCCCCAACTCTTTTCAAAATCTGATGTAGAAGACACCAGGTCATCGAATCTTCGTTTAGCAACAGAATCACTGTTTTGCATCAGAATTTTGTGCTATTGGGCGATATATTGGAACAGATATCAAAAAGGCAGATTAATATGGATTTTATAACAGGCTGCGAGCTGCTTTCAGCACACCTTCCAGCGATATCTTGTATCAGAGCTCAATATGGCAGCTTAATATGGTTTCTATGACAGCCTGTGAACTGCTTTCAGCATACCTACACAGGTCTCTGTTGCTGGTATTTGACCGTTGCTATGTAAAATTTTTATATACTTTTGAATATAAAAGAAAAACTTTCCCGTGAAAAAAAAGAAGAGAAAGAAGACGAATAACAAAGATTCATATTGATATTGTGCATTCATACCCTGTTGCGCATTAGGAGAAAGAGGACGAATTGCAAAGACTGCTATTGATATTGTGCATTCATAAGCTATTGTGCATTCAGGCATCAAGCATCCAGTTCCATTCCATCCAGTTACTAACATCAACCTGTGTTTTTTATTTACGTGTTCACTTCATCAGTCTTTTTTTTATTTATGTTTTTTAATCAGGATCTGCATTCTACTGTGCATAAGGAGAAAGAGGACGAATTGCAAAGACTGTTATTGATATGTGGTATTCTACATTCAGGCATCAGGCATCCAGTTCCATTCCATCCAGGTACTAACGTCAACCTGTGTTTTTTATTTACGCATTCACTTCATCAGTCTCAGTTTTATTTGTCTTTTAATCACGATCTGCATTCTATTGCATTCATAATCTTTTAAGTTTGGAATGAATAGGCATTTGTATGCCAATATGATGGTAGAGATCATCAAAGAAAATAATAAGCGGAACGAGGAAAAGGGTTTATGCTCATCCTGTCATAAATGTGCATTCGAACATGAACATCCACACTCACATGATCAAATCTCCAATAGAGGAAGCAAATTACTCTCCTATTCATTTACACATTTTCGACAATTATTATGGAAAATTTTCATTTACTCTTCCATTAGGGTTCGAATTTACATAAACAAACATTTACTCTTCCATTAGGGTTCGAGCTTTACAAATTTCGGCTGAGTATTTTCGGAGGCGTTCAAAATCCTCGGTAATAACTTTGTTTCCAATGAAAAAAAAAAACCTCAATGTACAGAAGTCAATGATTAATGAAATCACCCTATACAAAATCAATGTGATTGGAGGGGTGTAATTTTGATGAGAGTGTGTCAATGAAAGTTTTAAAAGTTTTATTCACAATCTCATTCAGTGTGAATGGAGGGGCGTAATTTTGATGAAACTGTGTGAATGAAAGTTTTAAAAGTTTTATTCACACAGTCTCCTTGGAGAGAAAGTATTAATAATACTTTAAAAATTTGATGAGACAGTCACATTTATGTGGACAGGATGATACTGAGAGACGACTAATTTTGAAGAAACTCTCTGAAATTGGACATAATCATATTAAAATTACTTAAAATCCTATTAAAATTATTGAAATACATTTACACCAACTTTTATACTAAAGATTACCATTTAATAAAACAACTAGCCAACTTAGTTTTTAATTAAATTGATTTAGATGTTTTAAAACTAGCACAGCCGCTAACTTGCTGCTGGTGAACGCCGAAAGGCGGCTGTGCGAATACCCGAAACGTTAAAAGGCGGCTGTGCTGTGGCCAGCTTAATAGATTATCTCTTAATCACTGAACAATCTGGTGGTGAACAAGTAATTTTTTAATCTGATTTAGTAAATGTAAAAAAGTAATCACATAAACGGAAGTCTTTATAAATGAGCGGAAGTTAATTTATTAAAATCTCATCCATTGATTAGAAAGGACGACGAAGAATATGCCAGCATCTTCAATTGCCAACCCTAAGATTGAAATTTATGATTAAAAGGTGATTAATTCTGCCCATTGTTTATAATCAAATTATTGTTTATATTAAATCTTAAATTTTTATTAAATTTAAACCGCCCAAATAATATTAATAAAAGGATATTGAAATATTATTAAGAAAAATATATTTCCTATTTTAATTTTAATTGATTAAATCTTTTTTTTAATCTTATATATTTAAATAACAAAATAAGTATTGTGAAAATATGAATTAATGTTTATAAATTTTCTATTATAACTTATCTTTAAATTAACTCAAAAACTCTTTAATAGCAGAGAATTTGTTAAATGTATAATATAAAGAAGGTTGAAGATAAACACCATTATATAATTGCATTTTTATTTTTAAAGATATTCTATATGAAAAATATAATTTTCTTGTTACTTTTTATAATAAGTGATAGTTATATCAGTAATTATGTTTTTTTGGTAATTGAATAATGAGAATTTAGATTCTTTTCATTCATAGTTGAATAATGATTAGCACAGCCACAATTATGTGGCTGATGAATGCCAAAAGACATAATAAATCTACAAACCCTAGAATAAACCGTAATTAAGGTTTTGTTCAAATATAGCCAATACAATTATTTCAATACAATTAAGGTAAATTCAATAATTTAAAGCCTCTTTACGCTTCATATTCACTTTGAAAGGGACAGTCGCGCATTCTTTTTTATTACCAGCACCATACAAAAACGTGTATTAAATATGCCAGTGTATTTTTAAAACGTTTTAATTATTGGGGCAGCAAAGTCGCTGTTTACTTCATTGTTTCTGGGATTTCAAAACAAGCGGCGGCTGGTACAGTAACCCGCAGTTTAGATGTGATCCGCGAATATGGAAAACTTGAGGTCTGCATTCATATTTGTTTTCTCCATTTTGTCTATCGTAATCACTTCACTCCAATCACTTCACTCCAGTAGATAAATAATACGTGGAAGGCACTTCACAATCCACAAACATGCGGTAAGGAGGCTGTTATTAGATGGTGGCTGGTAATATGAAACGTTTGGTTTGATAAATGGAACGGGTGGGCATTAGACTGGTTCAGAAGCAGAACTTGGTTTAATCTTACTTAATCATTTAAACGTGGCAATTACATATCTTTACAGTAATTTTTTAATGTGATTAGGTAAATGTTAAAAAGTAAACATGTTAACGGATGCCTTGATAAATGCAAGAAAGTTATGAACAATAAATCTGACCCATTGATTTACGCCTTTGGGCTTAATAATATTGTTAGCACAATCATATTAATAAAAACAAATCATTGTCTAAATGCCTATATTGCTTCCTCCTCGGAAACACCACCTAAGCTTTTAATGAAATTTTTCTTTTTAAAAAAATTCATTTTTGATGATGAGTGATGACATGCTATATAGTCATTTTTCTTTTTAAAGTTATTTTTTATTGTCAATTATTTTCTAAATATTATTTATTTTCATTTATTTTTGAAAGTTATTCATACTCATTTCTTTCAAAGTTACTTGCCATTTTTAATTCTTTTTAAGATGTTCTTTATTTTCATTTAGTTTTGGAGTTGTAAATTAATTATCTTTATAAATGTTTATTTAATTTTCTTACAAAGTAATTATTTTTGTTACTAGTGAAAAAAAAATATAATAATGGAATCCAAAAGTATTGGAAATTATAAATTCTATACATGCAAAGAAATTATTAAGATACACACACTTTCAAAACTCACACATAGTTCAATCTTCATAAATTTCAAGCACCATATTATACTACAAACATATAATAGAGATGTCCAATCTCATTTAGTTTGTAAAGTTGATGTTGCAAAATAATCTCCCCATTTTTTAGGAAGTATGTAAGTACACATGGAAACATATTTTTATATGTACAATGATATCAACACTACATTATTATGTATATATATACATATAATCATACTAACACTAGACTATTATTTTGTTTTCAAACATAAAACTGTAATACTTATCTCAACTACATATTAGTAACTCACTTATGAAATTTTGTCACAAGAACATTATCATTGATCTTATAAATATTTTCTAATGAATACTTTCTTAAGATCATATACATTGATTTGTTCCACGGAATATAAAGCCTAAATTCACAAAATGCACAATGACTACATTTTACCTATTAATTTGTTGGTGTAACTTAAAGCATATTAAGAAAATTTAATATGCATGATTACAATTATAAAATTATTTTTTACATCTATTTAAAATTTAAAATATAATCATTTTTTTTTAATTTTTTAAATGTTTAAAAGGATTAAAAATAAATCTAAATATTATATTCAATTTATTTCCCTACTTTTAATTAAATGAATTTTCTTTCTTCTATACATATACTAATATACTAATCCTACTTTTAATTAAATGAATTTTCTTTCTTCTATACATATACTAATATACTAATGCTATATTTTTCTTATATATTTACATATATTCAAATCTTATTTTCTTTTATATTTTTATTTTTAAATATTAATTTAATTTTTTTTACTTTTTAATTATTAATATAAAAAAAATTACATAATTTTCATTCAAATCTTATTTTCTTTTATATTTTGATTTTTAAATATTAATTTAATTTTTTTATACTTTTTAATTATTAATATAAAAAAAATTACATAATTTTTACAATAAAAGTACTATTTATTATGAAATACTACTTCGTGTGAGACTATATGAAATTATCAAAAAAATAAATATAAAAAACTAATACATCATGTCTTAATATAAGAGAATAACCATATCTACAATTGCCTTTAGTATTTAGTAGACTAAAAATATCTTTATACAAAAGAGGAAGGATGAGGAGAAGCCCTTTAAAATAGACACGGAAAAACTAGACACTAAGTAGTTTTTGCATGTTTGTCCTCTAATGCTTTCTCTACAAACTCCGTGTCTAACCCCCAGATTGCATGTATTAGAGCATCATATTCTTTATCCAAGAAATCTAACTTACCCAAAGCTTCCTTTTGTTGGATCCAATTAATTTGATTATTTATGCCAAACAATCAAAATTAAATGAAAGCTTAACTTAATTACTATCAATTTTTTTCATTTCATTGCAAAAGAAATAAAATGATGGCAAGCCTATTAGTATTTATGCAAAAGAATCAAATACAATAATGACAAGCCTATTAGTATTTATGCTAAACAATCAAATAAAATGATGGCTAACCTATTAGAATTTATGAGTAACAATCAAAATTACATGAAAAATTAACCTAATTACTAAGAATTTTTTTATTTCATTGTAAAAGAAAAAAATGATGACTACCCTAAAAACATATAAATAAAAACTATTTTCACTTTACCTTATTAAGTGTTTATAGAAAATAATTGAAAAATTCATAAGAGTTATTATTTATGTTTACATAAATGATTAAAATTGTATCACTGAAAAAAGAAACACCTCAACTATATAGAGAGGGTGAAAGGAAGAATCCAAAGGGTGTTGGAGATTCATGTTCTCTTTATGTAACTAAATGAAAATAAAGGAAAGAAATTATCAAAACTTATTTGGATTTTCCTATTTTCTTAATGACTTGGAGTTGGATTAGAAGGGAAGACCTTACTACAAACTCTACATTAAAATAGTGTTTTAAATTGATTGAGATTGAGCTAATCAATTGAATTTATTTATGTATTTTTTTAATTATATCAAAGGCATTGTATAAAAAGATATTTTCATCGGCATTCTATAAATCATAAGATATATCAAGATATTTGCAACATAAGCAAACAAAATGTGGAATTTGATTATATATCTTTTTTGCACCAGAAGACTACACTTATTTGCTAATGATGTTAAGGTCTATGTTGTTTAGTGAAGCTCTCTTACTACATGGAAGAACTTGTGATTACTTATTAGCAATTGTCAATACCCCCACCATAAGAAAATAACATCTACATAGATTATTCAAGCTCGAATAAGGCAGAACGCCCTTTTCCAAAACAAAACAACTTAACAAACATAGACTAAAGTAACTTATATTAATTTCCAAAAAAGTTAATTGGATCGGGAAGGAATAAAAACTTTACCTTGATGCATTTGTCTTTTAACCCAAAAAACTTAATCAAATTTAAAGGGTTCTTTTGTTACTACACATAACTCCATTTTGAATGGCTAAGAGTGAATAAGAATAACCACCAATGACATATTTAAAATCACCTTGAAACATTTATTCCACTCCATACCTCTACAAGCCAATCAACATGAATTCCTTGCATGCTTGGGGTGTTTTCATTCTGTAAAGTCTCCATGAAATTTACCAAAGGCATTTTCAGTGTCCATAAAACAATTAGTCAACAAACTACTCTTTTCCTTTCTCAATTAGATCCATTTGGTCATATGATATTGCAAGATGTGGGCATAATGTGGTAAGTCCGGTGTTCCATTGTTGGCAAGCAATTGATTGTGGGAGCATGAATATTTGTGACGTTGCCTAAAACCGAGTTTTTTTTAGGTTGGAAACCACTTGCATTGGTAGCAAGATCAACTATTGTGACTCACTTAGAAGCTCTTTGCCTAGATTTCTTCCCATCTGGTTGCACTTGAATCACAACAACAACAACTTTCAAGCCACATGTAACACGAGCTCAAGTAATACAACCATTATTTTCATGTGACCTTGACACCTTTAATCTCCCCACCCAAAACATGCTTCATTAATAGATAGAGCACTAAAAATCCCTCCTTGTAAAAAACATGAACAATTTATCCGTTTTTTAATACTTCTTAACATCAAGGGACTTTTGTCATTCACTGGAGCACCGTTTTCTTAGATAAATAAGAACTCGACGTGTGAAATCATGCAAACAAATAAGAAATCTTTGGACAAATTAACAGTGCTAGTGCTACTCCATGGAAAACAAAGTTTTTGTTAAATCATGCAAAGAAACAGGGTTTTAAGCCAAGAAATGCAGTGGTAAAATTCCAGCAGACCAATAATGAAGTAAAAGCGAAACAATTGTATTGATATAAAAAAACATGGCAAAGTATGATGGGAGCACAAGACGAGCAAGATAGATGCCAACGAAGATGCATAAGGTAGATGGTAATAGCATATCAAAAAACACATGTCTCATGGTGAATGCATTAGGGTGAGGTGTTGTTATCAATCGCATTGGGGATTTAATTATATTAATAGTCGCTTGTGTTTTTGGATAAAGAGACCTCACACTCATAGCTTCTTAACAAAAAAAGAATTCTATACCATGGGGGCGTTCAAAAATATAAAAACAAAAGAAATTTGTAGGTAGAGGATTCTATTTGATTAAAGGGAATTTTGTCATCAATCGGAAAACGATGAACTTTATGTCAGCTAACATTTGTTGAACTCTTAATATAGCGAAACCGAAATTGCGTCAAGCTCTCCCGCTTATTTGTATTTTTTTCCTTTCTGCAATTTGTGGTCATTTTAGTTTCCTTCTCATGGAATTCAATAAAATATGTGGAAGATTTGGTGGGAATGGTTTTATTTACCTTCAATTGTGAAAAAATTGCAACAAGGTTTGGGATAAATTAAGTACCCTTTGTTTCCAATGGCTCCTGTCTCTTAGCTACTTTGAGTTGATGATGCATGTTGTTAGCCCCAAGAGCCTTAATGCATTTGGGGGTTGGGAAACATGAACTGGGTGGGTTTAATTATAGAATTTTTGAATTTATCTTAAAATATATGGAATTTACTCTCTTTCTTTTCAAAATGTACAAACTTTTTACCCATTTGAAATTTAATGCAAGAGGTTATCATCAAAATAGGAAACAAACATCAAATAACATTATTTTAATTGCAATAATTTTATGATTCCAATTAACAACATTAATATGAAAACTTTCCTCACATTACTTCGGCATTCCCATTCGCCATCTTAAAGGGTATGCTAGTAATACTACTATATTTATGTTGAAGGCATTTTTAATGTTAGGTTTTATAGAAAACTTGTCAACTGATTCACAGGTTTTGAGAAACCACCATTACTGTCTACCCATATCATCATTGAAAACCCTCTTCCAATTTTGAACATATAACGTCTTGCCACCTGTCTTTCTTATTGACTTTTTTACCGAAGTTGTTTGAGATAACCGTATGAGATATCAACTATGTGAACCGTATATGAATGCTAAGTAATGAAGGTGTCAGGGGGCGTTTTCAACTATGAATGCCAGTTTTTGGACACGTATATTATGTCCTTATCGTTCCAGTTGTCGCCTCGCTCAAATCGTATAGGCTTGGCGCAGCGCCTCTCCAATCACAGAAAACGGCTACAAAATATTAAACTTGATTTTGCTGATTATATAAATAGAACCGAGAATACCCAGGAGTAGGAAGGAGGGTTAATTAATAGTACCCAGGAGCCATTAACGCTGGAAAAAATGGCGGCTCTGACGCTACCGGCCTGCTCGGCTGAGGCGATGACAGCCCTAATGTGCCTCACTGCGTCATCGATATCGTAGCCACTGGCAGGTTTATAGATGCCGAATGTAACCCCGACACTTTTCTCAGAAGGGTTAAGACTTATTGCCATACTGAAATGTTTCAGGAGTTAGCGGATAGAAATGAAATATGAAAAGAGAAGGATCCGGTCTGAACACCGTAGGCGGGAGATGAGTGCTTATGTAAAGAGAGCCACGAGACTTCGCATGGCCTTCGTCTGCGGTGTTGGGAAGGTTCGAGTGCCGCGTCCAAGACGGGTAATGAATTCAATTGACTGGGTGTAGTTTCAGTCAAAATACTAATATAGTATTCAAGTTTGTCCAC
>JASDQU010435485.1:126066-137842 GCA_032191745.1 Picea mariana | reverse complement strand
TTTGGGTTTCCACGTAAAACACTGGTGTACTATGTATGTGTATGTTTGTTCATTTTTTCATTTCTTATTTACTCTGCAGTTATTGGATGATAATGCTTCATTGATATAACACTTGGATTATATGGTTAAAAAGGATTAAATTGCTCTATTACTGATTCACCCCCCCTATCAGTAATCCAACAAGTATGGCGGTGTTGTTTGTCTGGTATAGAGCACCCGCGATGGGGCATAAGTATTATTTTAGGCACACCGGTTACTTTTTTAGATTTTTGCAAAAAAAATCAATTTTAGATTTTTTTAAATATAATTATTTATGTGTGTAAGTTTTATCATTTCAATTTATTTTATCTATATGTATGTGCCTAACAATATTTGTATGTGAATCAAAAACAATGACGATAAGAGGAGCAGCATCAGCAACAGTAGGTCGAGACACACACATTTGTGCGTGAGTGGGAAGCCAGGGAGAGGGAGAGGGAGTTGTTCCCTCTCTCTATTTTACATTTGACACATGCCCTTTTGATGAATGTTGGCCTCCTCAAGTTTTATCAGGAGGGTACATCCCTCATGAGGAACTCTTTGTTGTTACAACAGTTGATCTGTCATAGGGATCATGGGCGATAGGGGTTCAGGGTTGGTCTCGATCTATTTTATCATCCCACAGAGGAGGATGTTTATTTTATCAATGGGTTGTATAGGAGGGGGRAGGCATTGCCCAATTCCTTGAGCTATTTCATGGTGTTGTAGGAGATACCYAGCTGGAATATGTGCAGATATATTTCCATCCATAGGTTCTTTCATCTTCGAAGTTCCAGGTTCTTGGTGGTCATTTGTAGATATGTTCATTTTGTAGAGAGGACATTAGGTGATTGTGCCTTATTTTCTTGGTATTGTCATTGTATATATGTTAATCCCTAAATAGTGGCACATTACCCCTTAATTGGGGCATATTACATTAGTAATTTTATTTTGTTTATGTCAACTTGGGTCCATTAGTTGTAAGTGTACCTCCTAGTCTCCTATATATACCAAGGAGACCTTTTCATTTGGAATCATCTTGTATTTGGAAATTTATGTGGTGTATAAGGAGGTTTCCCCCTTGAAGAGGCTTATAATCTGAAATTATCTCTTTTTCAAAGTGTTAAGTACTTATTATGAGGTTTTTTTATGTTATTTTGATATTTGGTTCTTAACATTTGGTATTAGAGCTCAAGGTCTTGGGGTTTTGATGCTACATCTGAGGCACCTTGGAATTTTCGCTATAACATTTTTCTACAAATTTTCAAACTGAAACCCTTGGAGGATATTTAACAGACAGATCAAAGTATGTGGGATTAAAATTTACACTCCTGACGCCTTATACTTTCGAATATATATCCTTTGTATGATAGGGTTCTGGAATCATCTTGAATTTAGTAATCGTGGAATTTTCCCTATAAAAAAGTTTTTGTAATGTTTCAGACACTGAAACGCAGAGGATTTTCAAAGAAATTATCAAGGTATTTGTGATAAAAATTTCAGCCTCTAGGTCATCCTAATTTTTTATATACACCCTATGTAAAATAGGGTAGTTGACTAGTCATATTAACTAGTCTCAAACAAGTGTTCCAGGTAAAATGGTGATATCTTCTCTAGCGAGTATCCAAATTAAGTGAGACTAGTTGCATTTGATAGTGGACAGTCTATAGTATTTCTGGTGCAGGTTTCAGAGTCAAATATCATATATTGTGCTATTTGCACACTTTACAAGTACACTCTCCTGGAAGGGAAAATAAATCAGCAAGGTGTGGGTAAGTTACCATAACTTCCACTTGGCACATCCAATTTTGATCAGACCTATGGAATTGCAGAGAATACATATCAGAGAACTATAGAACGAAATTTTCATACCCAGAAGGGCCAAAATTTTGGAGATACAAAATAATAAAGATCATCTAGCAGAACCACCACAAAATGAAGGCTTAAAAGTGATACTCGACAACCATGCCACCAAAAAAGGGAACTTCTACACCAAAAAATCCTTCAAAAAATTATGCTTGGACTCTTGATGAAGGTGAAGAAATGTGTAGGGACATCAATGATTTACAAAAGAAGGCAGTAAAAAAATATGAACTACAAGGGATGATGGATTCAACTGAAGCTAAGTTGGAAGCAATAATGGATAGTAAGATGGATGGTTTAAAAAGGGAGATCATGGAAGGATTGAAAAAATTCCTAATAGAGAGGCCACCTGAAAGTGAAAATGCATCCCATGAAATTCATGATGAGGAAACAAGGAATATGAATCAAGACTAGAGAAACTCCAACTTAAGGTTGAATATCAATGACTTTCCTAAGATCGATATGAGGAAGTTTGATGGAAAGGATCCAATCACATGGATACTTCACATGGAGCAGTTCTTTGATCTACATGATGTGCCACATACACAAAAGATATGAATTTCTTCTTTATATTTAGAAACCAATCAATTTGTGTGGTATCGATGGCTTTGTTCTCGCAAATCACTTGTCACTTGGACAATTTTCACAGAAGAAATGATAGCACATTATGAGGATACTAGGAGCAATACCTTCTTTATCCAATTGATAAATCTCATGCAAAAGGGTTCAGTTGTGGAGAACATTGAGAACTTCCAAAGATTGAATATAAAGGTAACAGATATTCCAGATGAGCACCTGATTGATGTATTCATATGAACTTTAAAGGATAACATTCAACATGAGGTTTGCCTTTGGGAACCCAAATCATTAGAGAATGTGTTCAGGGTGGCGAGAAATGTTGAAAGTAAAAATATGGCTATGGCTACTAAAAGGACCACTCCTAACATTTATCGAAAGAATAATGTTCCTTCTTATAAAATGCCTCAACCTGCAAGGTTGACACCTCAACAATTGGAGGAAAGAAAAGAAAAAAAATTATGCTTTAATTGTTACAATGAGTATAGTAAGGGACATAAGTGTGGTGAGAAGAAATTATTCTACATAGATTGTGAAGAGGAAGAAAAACAAGAACAAGAACCATCTCAAGATAAAAATGTAGAAGAGATTTCTTCTGAAGATTTGACTCCCACGATATCATGTAATGCATTGGTTGGAATTATAACTCCTCAAACCATCAATATCATGGGATATATCAAAAATAAAAATGGAATAATCCTAATTGATTATGGTAGTACTCATAATTTCATTCACTATAAATTAGCCAAAGATCTCAATTTCTTTATATATCAACACCAAAGTTTCAAGTAATGATTGCAAATGGAGGAACTCTCAATTGCTTGGGAAAATTCCATAAGATCAATCTTACTATGGGGGAATATGTAATGAATAGTTCAATGATTTCTATACCCATGGGTGGTGTTGATGTCATACTAGGAGTCCAATGGTTACAATAATTGGGAACAGTGGCTTTTAATTTTCAAGAACTTTTCATGAAATTTTCATTGGAAAGAAACAAAATTGAGTTAAGAGGTATCACAGGGAAACCCACTAAGGTGATAAGCTCTAATGGCATGTTAAAATTATTGAAAAAGGGGCATCGTGGTGTAATTGTACAATTATGCTCACTAGACATTCAAACATCTAAGCCATGTATTCCCCTAGATCTCCAACGGATCATTGATGAGAATTCCAAAGTATTTGAAAATATTCCCAGAGGTCTTCCACCCACTCAAAATCATGATCATGATATTCACCTAATTCCTGGGAGTGTTCCTCCTAACATCAGGCCTTACATATACCCTTATTCCCAGAAGAGTGAAATTGAGCGTATGGTTGAAGAAATGTTAGATCCTGGAATTATTAGACCTAGCCAAAGTTCTTACTCTGCACCAGTGGTAATGGTACTCAAGAAAGAGGGCTCATGGCGTATGTTTCAAGATTATAGAGAGCTCAACAAGATCACTATTAAATATAAGTTTCCCATTCTCATCATTGATGAATTGTTAGATGAACTACATGGAGAAATCTATTTCACAAAGTTGGATCTTCGTTCAGGGTATCATCAGAATAGAATGAAGGAAGCAGATATCCCAAAAATAGCATTCTAAACTCATGAAGGCCATTATGAAATTTTGGACATGCCTTTTGGCCTTACGAATGCACCTTCTGCATTCCAAGGGTTGACGAATTCCATTTTCAATCCCTTCCTTCGAAAATTTGTGTTAGTATTTTTTGATGAATTAATAATCTATAGCAAGTCTTGGAGGATCATGTTCGACATGTTGACAAGGTGCTACAACTAGTAAAGGAGCAACAACTATATGCCAAACCACCCAAATTTTTCTTTGGGGTGAAGGAGGTATATTATTTGGGTCATATTGTATCTCATGAAGGTGTCAAGGCAGACCCTAACAATATTAAGGCCATGATGGACTGGTCGATTCCCAAAACATTGAAGAATCTTAGAGGATTTTTGGGTTTGATAGGTTACTACCGTAAGTTTGTTCGGAACTATGGAAGAATAGCAGCACCTTTAACGACATTAACTAAGAAGGATGCATTTTCATGGACTCTAGAGGAAACTCAAGATTTTGAACAACATAAAATGGAAATGTGCAAAGATCTTGTCTTGACCACACCAGACTTCAAAAAAACCTTTATTGTGGAATGTGATGCCTCGGTAAATGGCATTGGTGATGTTCTAATGCAAGAAGGAAGGCCCCTTACTTTTGAAAGTCAGCCACTCAAGGAAAAGGAATTGCACAAACCCATTTATGAGAAGGAAGTGATGGAAATACTACATGCATTGAAGAAATGGCGCCCTTACCTAATAGGTAGGAACTTCAAGGTCAAAATGGATCATGATAGTCTTAAATACTTCTTGGAACAAAGATTATCTTCAAAAGACCAACAAAAATGGGTGACCAAGATGTTGAGTTATGATTTTGAAATCATGTAAAAAAAAAGGAAGCAAAATGTTGTGGTAGATGCACTCTCAAGAAATGATGAAGATGTTGAGGCCTTTCTCTGTGCTATCTCAATCATCCAACCCGATTGGATAATAGAAGCGAGGGATGAATGGAAGAATGATGAAAATGTATGGACTCTCATTCAAAGGTTGCAGCAGGATTTCAGTGCATCAGATACATTTACATGGAAAAATGATTCACTATGGTACAAAGATCGCTTATTTTTATGTAAGAAATCCCAACTCAAACAAAAAGTACTCTTGGAATTGAACATCTTTCTGGTAAGAGGGCACTCAGGATTTTTGAAAACCTACCATAGGGTCAAGAAGGAATTTTTTTGGGAAGGTCTTAAAACTGATGTTCAAAGGTTTGTGGCAAAATGTTTGGTTTGCCAAAAAAACAAGGTGGAAACAATCAAGACCCCGGGTCTTTTACAACCATTAGCCATCCCAAGTCAATGCTGGGAGGAGGTTTCGATAGATTAAATCACAAGGTTACTAAAGTATGAAGGAAAGAATGTCATCATGGTGATTTTTTATAGATTGACCAAGTACACACACTTTTTTTCACTCTCTCATCCTTTCAAAGCCAGTTTAGTTGCCATTGCATTCATGGAGACAGTTCAAAAGCTACATGGAAGCCCAAATATTATTGTAAGTGACATAGATCCCATCTTCACTGGACATTTTTGGACAAAATTATTTTCTTGTTTGGGTACTCAATTGGCTCATAGCTCATCTTATCATCCTCAATTTGATGGACAAACCGAGATAGTAAACAAATGTATGGAAATATACCTTTGTTTCTTTGTCTCTGATAAAAAAACATAATGGTTCAAATGTTTACCCTTGGCAGAATGGTGGTATAAAAATTTTGTTCATACTACAAAAAAAAATGACACCATTTATGGCACTCTATGGATATCACCCACCTTCCATCACTTCTTCTCTAAAATAAAAACCCAAGGTTCAAGTAGTGGAAGATCACATCAATCATCAACAACAAGTTCTCCAACTCTTAAAGGACAATGTAACCATGGCACAGAATCATATGAAATAACAAGCATATCAACATCGTAGTGAAAGAAGTTTTGAAGTAGGGGATTGGGTATTTTTAAGACTACAACCATACAAATAGATGTCCTTCAAGCAAGCTAAGAAGGATAATAAATTATCACCAAAGTATTATGGCCCTTATAAGGTGTTGCAAAAGATTGGTACTATGGCATACAAATTGGAGTTTCCTTCATCTTCGCGAGTACACCAAGTTTTCCATGTTTCATGCTTAAAGAAGGTTATAGGTGACAAGATCCCAGTTCAAACTATATTTTCAGAACTTGATGAGGAAGGAAAAATCATATTGGAGCCTAAATTTATCACTGACACAATAATTTGCTAGTTGAAGAATAGATCCATTTCAGAGTATCTCATTAAGTGGAGGAAACTACCTACTAAAGATTCCACTTGGGAAGATTAGTCTTTTATACAGAAGCATCTAGAATTACTCAAGCGTTGTGGACAACACTTGTCTGAAGAGGAGGGGCATGTTAATCCCTAAATAGTGGCACATTACCCCTTAATTGGGGCATATTACATTAGTAATGTTATTTTATTTATGTTGTCTTGGGTCTATTAGTTGTAATTTTACCTCCTAGTCTCCTATATATACTAAGGAGACCTTTTCATTTGGAATCATCTTGTATTTGGAAATTTATGTGTTGTATAAAGAAGTTTCCCCCTCGAAGAGGCTTATTATCTGAAATTGTCTCTTTATCAATGCATTAAGTGCTTATTCTGAGATTTTTTTATGATATTTTGATATTTGGTTCTTAACAATATCTTTGATGGACAACACATTAGTTTCTCTTTGTTGTATTATGTAGATATTTTAGTGCAAAGGCACTGATTGATTAGGTGGTTGGAGATTTTTGAGACATTTTTTTCATGCATTAAATCATTTTCATGTCGTTTTACATGGGACAAGATTCTTCCCATTCGCGTCAGAGTTATTTACACTATTTTTGTATAGGGTTCATGCCACTCAGCGAGTAGTACCCCACTTTCTTTCTAGGCATGTGATTGATGTATGTACGTGCATGTGGGGGTAGTTGTTTCCCTAGAAGGGACAACTCGATTATTCCATTACTCTGATCGGTAGGGATATATGTGATTAATTGGCTAGCGATGACAATCATGTCCTCGATATTGTACAGTAATTTTACATAGGACTAGATTGGAGAGGATGTCCAAACACACAATTTACAACAACTAAGCCATCATATGAGAGAGGTAATATTATCGTTATGTTTTAATAAATCTAGTTGCATATTTTTATGTCTTATTCAATGCACATGTAGTTTATTATAACATTTTGTTCCAATTGTCTTATTATTATTATCAATTGTTTTTCAAATATTGAAACATATGTTGGGGATGAGCCTCCCCAACAAGATAAGGTGGAGGAGGCAGAGAACCAGCTTAGTACAGAGACCCCACATGCCAAGCAGGCCAAATTGAAAAGTTCGGATAGAGGTGGTGGATCAACTATGCAGTGTTGTGACTAGTCACGGAGTGGTACCCACACCGGTTAGAGACATATTATGTGTACAAGATCTCTCTATGATATGGAGGAGTCTGCCTCATGACACGAATTTGTTGATGCATCATATTGTTGGTGTTTCAACCTCATCGATAGGTTGAGGGGTCCTAGTCATGATCCTAGTCCATCTATCTCATCAGCAGAACCATCCACATCCTCTACTCCACCACATAGTCCTCCTCCTCCTCCTTTTTCTTCTCCTACACATAAAATGACTGCACCATCCATTGATCCTCATGCTTCCCTCCACATGTGTATGAACATGCATACACATCCAATCCTCCTCCTCCACATGTGTATGAACCTGCATCCACATCTGATCCTCCTCCTACTACTACTTCTCCTCCACATGTGTCACCATATTCCATTGATCCTCCTCCTCAACTTGTCACCATCCATCGATCCTTGTCCTTCTCTTCCACATGTGTCATCATCCTCCTCCTCCACATGTCTCATAACATTTTGATGCTTTGGACACTATGTTCACATCGGGTACTACTACACATGTTTATGATCTTGATAGAGAGACATTTGATAGTGCACTTTTGTCGACATTTATTTTTGACATAGTGGGTCTTGATAAAGGCTCTACCTCTAGTAAAAGAGACACTGATGCATCTAGATTTGGTGGTGGACCGGGCTAGTATTGGTATTGATTGACATGTATATGGATTTTTTTATATTTGACTTGAGATGTATATATGACATGTTTATTGCAGATTTTGTTGAGATGTACATTTGACATGTATATTCATATGTATATCACTCATGTATATTATGTTTTTCATATAATGTTGTGGTTGTTGTTTCATTTATGAAGTGTATTATGAGTACGCTATTGACGAACATTGTTAATGATTTCTCTATTTTTAAGTTAAATTTGAAATGTATCACTCATTTAAATTTACAATTGTCATGTAATGTTTAACTTTGTTTTTATGAAAGCATTTAATTTGGATTGTGATTGCAAAAAGTTATAACCATTAATGCCATATGATATTTAATTGTTCTTCAAGGTGAATTATTTTTTGTCCAACAAGATACAATATGTTGATTAAATGTGTTTAGAAATAAAAATACGTAAATATAATGAGTAAAATGATTATGATTTGAATAATTGTGTATTTTTCATATATTATAATAAATAGTATTATAACATAATTATTTACTAATAATAATGATGATGATATTATAATATTGTTATTTTTTTAATTTTTATTATTCAAAGATTACAAAACAAAGTCATAATATAATTGTTTGTTAACATCACAATTATTATATTTTATTAATATTTAATTTTTCCAAAGATTTTATTAATTTATATTATCCAACTATTATAATATATAAAATTTATTCAATTAAATTTAAAGTACTAAATATAGAGAACAATAATACATTTTGATCTATACACTTTCGATGAAATGGTTTCACAATTTTTTAATCCAATACTAACTTTATGAATCTTCTATTAAAAAATAATACCACCCAACATTTTATAATTAGTATTTTAAGAATTAGTAAAATTGACAAAGGTTTATGTACTTTTAGATAAGTATGGATCATTAAAATTTTCCTTAATTCTAACTAGGCTCTAGAAAAAAACTCTTTTGGAATTTCCATGTTCTTTCTAATTTGACACTTATTTCAAGGGGAATGTAAAATGAATAATTAATATATAAGTTTATATGATTATAAAACTAAAGGATGGAGTGGAATAGGTGAAGGCCATGATAGTTGCACTAGTTAAGGTTGGGAATGCCATCAAAGTTGGTAATGTCAACACCACAAGTGTGATTATAGAACTCATAGATGTTGCACAAAGTTATTTTGTTGGAATTGTGACAGTCCTAAGAAGTTCTATCAAAGTAAGTATATATTTATTTTAATTTTAATTTTTTCAAACAATAAAAATTTTGACGTTTGCTTTTTCAATATCTTCATTTTTTTGCTAAATAATATAATTTAAAATAAATCTTTACTATTGCATGTCACCAACTTTATGATATCTCAATTAATGCTTAGTTATTCAAAGGTTAACGTAAATATATGTTAATATAATACAACATAAATTTGTTATAATAAACAATAAATATGACAATAAAAATATATCAAAACCACATCTTATGCTTGTACTATTTAATGTATTTTCAATATGGTGGTTGTAAATGGTTGTTAATTTTTCATATGCAACATAATTATAAAATGAAGGGGGAAAAAACATAATTGGTCATTATAGATACCCATAATAAAATGACACATCCACAATATAAATACCAAAACAAAGCATTTACAAATCAGTCTTCGTTGTCATCGCCCTGATTATCTTCCTCGCTTGGCATTGTAACATTGTTATCCTCAAAAAGATGATTAGATCTCAGATCATGTCTCAATACGAACCACCAATTCCCATCCAACACATTTGGGTAAAAAACATTTGGTTGCAATGTTTTGGGAAAACATAAGGCTCCTTAATTTGAACCCACATTCTTTTACAGTTAATGCATATTAGTCCACTATTACGATCTTCCTTTACATTTCTATGGACAAAGGAATCCCCCACTTGCAAAAAAAAATAACACATTGAAATGTTGAGAAGTCCACTTATATGATCTCGTGTATCTTTCCAATGTAACCTAACTTTCCCTATATTAGGTTTTGGTCACGGTGGCTAGCATGACTAGATTGGTCAAAATCAACCTCCACTACACAATATTGTGTGATGTATCCATCATCAGCATACTTAGTGCCAAAATGATGTCCATATTCCCACATAGATGGGAACAAATGCACCTATAAAAATGCAAACAAAGGATGGTGTCATATGTCTAATAGCCAAAGCATTAATAAAAACATAATACATGTTACAATTCAAATGTGCAATATTATAAATATAACATGGTACTGAGAGAGGTTACTACAAAGTCGTTGCACTTGATCCCTATATTTAGTCCATCCATATATTATCCACGTGGGTTACAATCGGACACCACATATTTCTCTTGTATTTAGTCAACTACCCAATTGTTGGGACATATATTTGGAATATTTTCTTTTAAATGATCAAGATAATGCATGCTTATACCATTCAACCATCTAAATGTTTTCTTCTGACTGACCCATTTCCTTCTTTTCTCTTCATACAACACGACCCATGGTCACGTTGCCTCCGCATTGTAAAGAACGAATTTATTAATGGCATCAATTTATAAATTAGTTGATCTATACAAAAATTCAAAATGAATAGCATGAGATCAAATATATATTATCAACTTAAAAAATAAATTTATTGATGGCATAAATTTATAAATTCATTGATGTATACAAGAATTCAAAATAAATAGCATCAGATGAAATATATATTATCAAATTCAATGTAAAAAATTTCTCTGTACTAAATTGACAAAATATAACTGACTTACTCTTTATCAAGTGCATTATTTTGTTCATTTGGAATAGTTACCCTTCCCTTTTGTCCTCATCTTTATGGTCATCCCAAATGAATACCATTGTTATGTCTTCAATTTGTTTGATCTACTCATGGGCATAATAGAACTACCCATATGTTATGTACCCCTCTTTCATAGATCCCTCTGGTTTTTCCCTTTTTCAAACAAACCCCTTCAATTTTTTCATGTACCTCTCTAAGAACATCCAACAACATGAGATCACCCTAGCTAATTCAACCTCATTAGGTAGGTGAATTAGAAGATGGACTTGCAAGTCCATAAAACTCATGGGCGGCTCCTTCTCAAACATACAAACAATCTCATCTATCTCTCGATGCCATTGTGGAATGTGAGCCATATGATTCTCATTTGATGTGATCCAACATACAAATGCAGATAATTTTGATATGGCGCATCTCAGGTCTTGGGTGAAGTCATGGTTCACACAACCATGCATGAGAAAAGGATAATGACACTACAAAATAGACACACAGGTCATTAATTTCCATAAAATTGTGAGTGCATAGCATATTTTTACCAACACTGGTATAGAAGAAGAATCGTGTATTCAAAATGCATACCCTTAGAAGGTTTAGGTGGTTATGTGATTTCAACCCCGAAAAATTCCCTTCTATAGTGAAGAAACGTCGTAGATTTCACCCATATAAAGAAGGTATCTTCACACCCAATATAACACCCTTATCCTTAGAAAGAACATATTTCTTCAAAATCCATAAGACATCACCTCCTTTAAAAGACTGAGATGAACCAGCCTCTCCTCTAGTTTCTTTTCTTGGCCAGTGTCTCTTTTTAGTATTTGAA
>JASDQU010435485.1:88703-99264 GCA_032191745.1 Picea mariana | reverse complement strand
GTCTCCTCTCTCAGAATACAATACTCGCCAACATACATAGCCTCAATACATTTCCCTCATAAAAGAGGGTTGCCTTCTAGAGCAAAAAACCCTAACTTAATCTCTATCGTTAGATCTACGACCTTATAATGAACGGTCCAGATTTACAATGAAATTACAATATAATTTTACAAGGCAATTTTTGCTTTGGGGGCCCGCTTGCCCCTAGATCCCCCAGCCGGGGGGAAAGCCCCCCCGGACCCCGCAGAGAGGGTACCCCCCCTATGCACTCCCCCACGTGGAAGAGTGTACATACTTATGGGGTGTAAATACTTCATGTAGTATAAACACGACTGAAAGTAAAAGACCTCTAAATCAGAAAGATAATCAGGCTCCACAACCAACATCATGTGGTGTGCTATGAGTTTAATAGAATGAGATAAATTATGCTACACATGACTTTGAATTAGCAGTCATTGTTCATGTGCTAAAATTGTGGAGACATTACCTCATGCGGAAAAAATTTGAGCTAAGGACAAACCACTATGGTCTGAAACATTTGTTTGGACAACCCACATTAAATGTCAGACAAACTAGATGGCTTGAATTTCTAAGTAAATATGACTTTGAAAATAAACATCAAAGACAAAGAAAATCAGGCGGTTGATGCACTCAGCAGAAGAGCACATGAAATGCATATTTCATCGATCAGCACGTACAACACGGATTTGAAAGACAGAATTTTAAAAGCAACAAATTTAGATCAACAATATTTAAAAAATAAAATAAACATTACAGCAAACCAATTTACGGCAGAAATTTAATTATTATGAGTTGAAAGATGACAAAATACTCACGTATAGAGGAAAAATATGTGTCAAATTCTGGTGAGCTGAAAAATACAGTGTGGAGGAAAATGCACAATGTACCATATGTTGTGCACCTAGAATATCAAAAATCAATTGTGGTTGTAAGAAGCCAATACGTTTAGCCATGAATGAAGAAAGAAGTGGTCAATTATATAGTCAAATGCATGGAATGTCAGAAGGTGAAAACAAAGCATAGACATTCATAGGGTTCGTTACAGCCATTGCTCATTCCTGAATGGAAATAGAAAGTGGTTACAATTGATTTTATTACAAAGTTTCCTATAACAGTGAAGTAGCATGATTCCATCATGGTGGTGGTGGACAAATTGACAAAGACTGCACATTTTATTCCAATGAAAGCCACAGACAAGGAAACAAACATTGTAGATCTTTACATGAAAGAAGTTGTCAAGCTACATGGAGTGCCCAAGGCAATAGTTTTAGATAGAGACCCAAAACTTACATCCATTTTTTGGAAAGGCTTGTTCAAAGGCTATAAGACAAATTTAAATCGCAGTACAACGTATCATCTAGAGTCAGATGGGAAAACAGAGAGGACCAACAGAATCATTGAAGACATGCTCAGAATGTATGTGATGGATGGGTTGTCAAAGTGGGAAGATTATATCCACTTAGTGGAATTTACTTGCAATAATGGGTATCAAGTCTCATTGAAAATGAATCCATTTGAAGCATTGTATGGTAGGAATTGTAATACACTAGTGAGTTGGGATAATCCAGAGACAGAGTTGTCATTGGGCCAGATTTGTTGAAGGAAATGGAAGAGCATATGATGAGGATCAAATAGAATTTAAAAGTTACTCGGGATAGGCAGAAAATTTATGCACACAAGAACAAAGTTTTCAGATATTTTAAAATGGATGAACATATATTTTTAAAAGTGAAAGCAAAGAGAAGTTCACTAAGATTGGGTTGTTGCCCAAAATTGGTAGCAAGATGTTGTGAGTCTTTTGAAATCTTAGAGAAAATAGGGCAAGTTGCATACATGTTATCACTGCTTGCATCCATGAAAGTGTATAATGTATTTCATGTGTCATTATTAAATAAATATGTGCCTAACCCTAACCACGTAATTGATTGAATTGTGATCCAAGTGGAGCACAAAGGGGATTTTCGGGTGAAACTAGTACACATCTTGGACGAAAAAGTCAAAGTGCTTAGGATCAAAACAAGTGGCCTGGTAAGATCCAATGGACCTACTATAGTCCTGAAGATGCATCATGGGAGTGTAAAGAAACTATGTGAGAGGAGTACCCGCAATTTTTTGACAATTTTGAAAAAAACAGAAGTTAAAATGCAAGACTCCATTTTGGACAACTAAAGTTCTAGAACCACGTCTCATAATTGTGGTCATCTACATTGACAACCATGATAAAAGAATAGTGCAGTCCGATGGACTGAGAGAAATGAATGGGGCACATTCCTTGATTAAGAAGATTAAGGGGAAATTTCCCCAACACCCCCTGAACATCACTATGGAGTAAAACATGAGTCCCAGCTACTAGGCCATTTTAGGTACTCATGTACAATGCAACTAATGAACACTGAATAAAAGTGAGGAAAGAGAGAAAACCACGTGGGAACAAAACCCCCCTCAAAAGATAATGTATCAAAAGAAGAAAATGGCAGTTGCTAAGAAACTATGGTCTTCACTGCAAGACGATCCCGCAAAGTTTGAAACTTCTACTCACTGAAAGTCTTCATGAATATGTAGAAATATTTATGAATCTGATGAAGTCCTTTGGCAACATGTTGAGCCTTGTACCTCTTGATCCTGTGGACCCATCTACACCTGAAAATATTCCTTTCTGGTGGACGTGGAACCAGATTCCAAGTATGGTTCTGTAGGAGTGAGTCATACTCCTTCTGCATGGTTGTTTTCCATAATGGATTTCCCACAACCTTATTGTAGTTCTGTGGATTGGTAGATTGAACCATATAGCAATGCATGGGCATCGCAAGTTCTGAAGCTACAAGTACATGAGAAGGCTCATCATGCTGAGATCAAGTCATCCTAGAATCCAATGGATTCCCTGCAAGATTGTATGTTGCCTGAAGTGTGGTATGTGCCTTCTTGGGCATCTGCTGAAGCTTCGGCGTTGGCTTCTTATCTGGCTGTACTAGCTGCTTATTTCCATGTACAGAATTTGATGTATGGAATCATCTATGATGTCTGAAATTGATGGAAGAACAAGAGTATATGCATGTTGCACTGGAGGTGCATGAAAAGTACTCTCCTTATGTTTAAGTAGAATAGAGGAGTCATCATCAGAAAACTTAGTGAATTTATACAACCTTGACTTGTGATCCACCTCACCAGTTGCAATGATGGAATTGTCATGCATGTCAATTACTGAAATTGAATCTGATGTAAATTCAACCTTTTTACCTTTCTGAGTGATCTGATAAACTGAGAGCAAGTTCATAGAAAGCTTTGGAACATGTAAAACATTCTCAAAACTGTCATTGTGGAGTTCCACTCTCCCTTCTCCTGCTACTTCTACTGGAGTATCATCCCCCATGAGAATAGGGGATCTTGAGCATGGACTCAAGGAAGAGAAAACTTCCTCGTTCGTTGTCATATGATGGGATGCACTAGAATCTATAATCCATGAATTAGATGAGGAATTAATTGCAACCAGAGCATGATGATTACTTTTCTTAGGAGCAGGATCTTCTTCCTTCTACTTCTTGACTCCCTCTGGAATGAAGTTTCCAAGGTTGTTTTGTTGAAGTGCATGTGCCATAAGATCGATATGTTTCTTCATGCATGTGGATTCTTCATGATTTGATTTATTGCAGTAAGTGCACTACTTTCCCTTCTTCTTCTTCTTCTTCTTCTTGGAATCTTAAAAGTCTCTGGAACCTAAAGAATCGTTGAAGGGTTTGGAATATCCCTCCTTCCCGTTATGTTTGGATGACCCTTTTCCATCATGCATGGTGAATGCATGTGCTTTGGGATCTTTCATGAGGCCCATTTGTATGAGTTTTATCTGCTCTTGTGTAAGAGACTCAATGAACTGAGCCAACATAGGCATTTTCCAATTTATTCCAAAAAGACATCTTCCAGGATGGAAATTGAAAACATATACAGCATATTCTGGTTCTAGTTTGGCCAATATTGTTAGAATAAGTTGTTTCTCTTGTGTAGACTTATCAATACCACATTCAACCAAGCTTAATAGCAAAGATTTAAATTTAGTAAAAAAATCTTGTATATTATCAAAACTCTTAGGGTCTAAGGTATTCAACTCTACCTCAAGCATATGACCTCGCATCTCATCCTGCTTTCCAAAGAGTCCTTCCAAGGTGGTCTAGATCTTGTTTTGAGTCTTTCATGCGGCAACATGAAATCACAAATTATTGGAGATTAACTCAAGAAGTAGTCATATGGCCTCATCCTTAGGGTTCTCCCATCTCATCTTCTCAATCACTGATGTAGGTTATGTTTCTGTCGCCATCGTCAAATTATATAGTTTTTTTTCTTTTGAGTTGGAATGTCGCCTTGGGCTTCCAATCAAAATAATTGTATGGTGTGAGGATTACCACCAAGTTCGATTGTATAATAGTTGGCATATCCATCTCTCCCACTGTTTCTAAGAACCCCTAAAAATTTACTCTCAATCTGCAAGTGAAAAATTAAGAAATCACGACAGAAATGGCACTTTAAGTGAAAATTTGTATCAATTTCAAGAGATGATATTGCGACTTACTTTTTGAGCAAATGGTGAAGAATCTCGCCAAACGGTTGAGAACCCACTTCCAAAATGGGTCGATTTACTTCTTTAGCGGGTCGTTTCCTCAAAAACTTAATAGTTTTCGAAGCAATCACTGATGAAATGTACGGCCACGGATTCATATTAGTTTCAAGAGACTAACTTGTGGGTTACTTTCTGAGCAAACGATGAAGAATCTCGCCAAATGGTTGAAAACCCACTTCCAAACTAGGTCGATTTACTTTCTTAGCGGGTTGTTCCCTCAAAAACATAATATTTTGGGAGGAATAAATGCTGAAAGGTACGACCACAAATTTAGCTCACAGAAACCCCGATTTTTCTTATTCTTTGGCTTGTCTGACTTGCTCCAAGCAGCATATCTCTAATACCATGTCAGTGTTTCATGGAAACTTGCACAGGAGATCTAGCTAAAGCAAGTACAAACAAAGCTTATCAAGAAAGGAAGAGAGATTCAATATGGAAGAATGAGAAAATATATTCACACTACTCCAATGAGTTGATGATTGATACATAGATCATGATGAATATGATACAATGAATGAGTGGAATACACTCATATATAGGGCAAGACCTCCATAATCAAGAAAATCAATCAAGCAGTTAGCTTTCTTTAGGAATGCATGCATGCATAATAGTGATGGTAAAAATAAAAAGTCTAAAATAGAACTAGTCAATTAACTCCCACTGAACTAGTGTGTCGAAAATAGAAATTTCTCCAACAGTAGTCACCTACGTTGACACCCATGATAAAAGAATGGTGCAGCCCGATGGACTGAGAGAAGTGAATGGGGCACCTTCCTTGAGTAAGTAGATTAAGGGGAACGAGAGATTATGGTTAGAACTATTATTGGAATTGTGAAATCACGGAATTTTTATTTTTCTAAGTATTGTGATATAAATTGTAAATGTTTTTCGGCATGGTGTTGTGCATCGAGGATGATGCACAATTGTAATGGAGGGGGAATGTATTATCCCCACTATAATCCTGAATTTAATTAATGCATAATGTAGGTATGAATGTGACTATGATCAAGCGATGTAGTATGTGAACTGTATTATGAATTTTAATAAATAAAATGTGATGTCAATTACTGGAAAATATGGACAAAGACGGGGGTTGAGTTTTCCACAAGAGAAAGGAGTGTCTAAGAGGGCTCCAAGGGAAAAATTATTTATGGGTATTTATCCAAACCGAAATTTATGTATTTTATTATTATTGGGAACAACCTTTTGATTTTCCCTTAAGTGTATGAGTCCAATCATTAAACTAATGTAAGAGGGTGGATGTAAAAGTTCGCATCCCATAGTTATTAGGAGCATGGAGTTGAAGTACAATCAACATTGAGCAAAGTCAACTTGCTTGGGGGGGAGAAAATTTATATGACGGAAAAGGACAATTTCTATAGTCATGTTTTTGCATGAACAGCGAGCAAAGAACAAGGGAAGAAGAGCATCAAAGTTGGAGCAACCATGGAGGGAGAATTTTGAAACATTGTTGGAGCTAAAGAATAAATAGTTGAATTGTCAAGGCTAAAGAGTGAACTCCTGTGTGATTTGCACAGTAACAGCAATTGATTGTTGTTGTTTTCCTAGTAGTTTTTCCTCGCAATGAGTTTCTTTGAGTTCCCAATAGTGAGATTCGCAGTTGCTTGTTCCAGAGAGACCCAGATAAACAAATGATGTAGTCCAATGGACTAAGAGCAGTGAAGGGGCAAATTCTTTGGGTTGGGGAGGCCGAGAGGAAGAGAGCTAAAGAAATTCGGGATAGTTGTAGGAAAATACGAGTGGGTTGTGGGATATCTGAACTGTGAGTGGACAGTGAGAGACACCATTTTTCTTATGGATTCGTAGCCCCATATCGATGGTGACTTCTTGTTGAGATTTGGAACAGCAAGTCTATGGTTGGGTGGAATGTCCGACCCAGACAATTGGTTGCACAATTATGTTAAAAAAACAAGTGTTTATCTATTTTCCAAGTTAATTTATGAGTTTAATCGATGTGCATTTTACTTTGTGAATGGAAATGATTTTAATGTTGTTGTATATGAGTTTATTTATTGCATTCATGTCATTTCAACATGTTGTAGCTGCATATAGTTATTATTGGACTAACCGTTGCACCTCTCGTGAACTAGGGGTGTTGGACTAACCGTCGCACCTCTCATAGACTAACAGCCATGCTGGAAACATGGGACTAACCGCCCACTCAAGGTGATGTTACTGATTTGGAAGTTTGCTAACACCTGTGGGTTTTGGTGTAATGGCAAATCTTAACATGGTATCAGAGCCTTGGCCCAAGTTCAATTCCCTCGAGTTACGTTGAAGGGGGGGTATTGGACTAACTGCCGCACCTCTCGTGAACTAGGGGTGTTGGACTAACCGCCGCACCTCTCATGGACTAACAGCCATGCTGGAAACATGGAACTAACCGCCCACTCAAGGTGATGTTACTGATTTGGAAGTTTACTAACACCTATGGGTTTTGGTGTAATGGAAAATCTTAACAGTTATGGGTATCTAAAAATAGTTATATATGTGTATAATTCATAGTAGGTAAGCTATAGGAATTTAGTTAGTAGAAAATTTCCAATTTTATGTGTATTCCACGTAGTAATGTTCCTCAGTTAAGTTGGAAAACATTATATTTTCCCATTTTTAACTTCTAAATTTCCATTTATTTTCTCTTCCTTAATATTTAGACATCAAGAAATTAAAGATATCATACACCCTTTTTTATTTGCATATCTCTTTAAAAGAATATATGAATGCAAGTACTTATCTCACACTTGCAATCAATTCATTCCATCATTTGATGGAAACAATTCATTGCAATTATGCTTCAACCATTTTTTTTAATTAATTCCTAACCAAATTTCATATGTTAATATAAAGAAAATGATTTTGCTAGTCACAAATCCTCAAATGCCATAGTGTTTAATCTCAAATGCCACTTCAATGTCTCTAATAACATAGAATTTGCACATATACACACATGTAAAAAAAAATAACATAGAAAGGTGATGTTTAATATATTACTAGAGGCATCTATAATGATGTCTCATGAAAATTTCATAAATTGAGTTGCCACCACTACCACTACTTGAAAAATGACATTACATAATTAATCCTTTAAATCACTTCATTTTATTAAAAACTCCAAATACTAAATATAATATGGACATTATTAAAACATACACATTATTAAATATATGATTTTGCTTTCATGAATGAGTAGGACATTTTGATACGCAAAATGATGTTATCATTAGTTGTTTGAGGCTTTCATTATTGATAAAAGTAAATTTGATCTACTTAGTTTATTTAAGTGTAATTATTTTACTTGAAAACAAGCATTAACTATGATGAACATGCATGCAAAGCACTTGACAATAATTGTATCTAACTCAATTATTGTACTTCAAATAGATTGCATACACAATACTCGATTATAGAAATGTATCGACATATTTGCTTTCACTTGAGATTTTCCAATAAGGGGAGCTTGATAATTACTCTTTATCATAATGCTTTAGCTAGACAAGAAACGAAAGGATGAGATTTGTTATTTCGTGGGATAAATAGAGGTAAGCCCTTGAGAATACCTTACATATCTGGGACATGTAGATCGTAAAAAATTATGATTCATTTATCATGATTTATGGCCTTGTTATTTATTTTTCTTGGTCAACCTTTTTCATTCATGAAATATTTATATCGATTGGAAAGAAATGAAATTGGTCAAACATTTTCTAAATATTTATATCGATTGGAAAGAAATGAAATTGGTCAAACATTTTCTAAAAACTTTTTGAAAAGGATATTTAAAATTTAAAAAGAACAAAGTTGAAAAGGCTTAAGAAATTTATAACAACTTCAATATGTTACATTGTATTTACTTTCCATAATTGTGTTGTTATTTTTTTGTGTTTTACAAACTTCATCCTAATTTTATAAAATCAATTGATAGTCGAAGGCATAATTGAGCCCCCAAAATGAATCTCCTCGACGATACCTTTCCAATGAGCTATCACACACCTAAAACGGAGATCGTATGCAAAAGTTACGACCCCAGGAAATTGATGTACTCACTTACCCAAACGGGGCCCACATGACTTTTGGCGCTTCATCTCCTAGTGTTAGGTTTTTGGATGTCTATGGTTTTTGGCATTCCTGTTTATTGTAAAAAGGCCTTCAGAGCCTCATTGTAATCATCTTCTTGCAAATGCAAGTAGCCATCACATCTCTTCTCAGAGATAAACTGCCATCATTCTAGCGAGTCTTTCACTCTGTATTTTTACAATCTCTGTACATTTCTTTGATTAATAGAAATCGTGTATTACTGTATATTTGTGTTTATGGTTGCATCTATGATACATTTCTGTTGTATTATTGAATATCTGCAATATCTCTGTGCATTTCTTTATTATATCTGTGCTCTCATTTCGTACCGAAAGTAATCCAGATCATCAATGTAGATCCATCTTAATCTTGGATTTATTAAACACCTAGAAGGATCAAAAAAAAATGAAGCACAAACATCTTGATACTTACAATATCCGTTCTTAACATACATCTATGCTGATTTATTTTATCATTGTATGTTTTTATTATTTACAGTAAGTTTGTTAAAAATACATTAGAAAATTGTAACAAGTTGAGAATGTTATTTTCTATTTATTTTTCATAGTTGAACTGTTGTATTTTTTGGCATTAAACCTCATTCCAATTTTATAAAATCAGCATAGATTCATTTCAATCCTAATTCTATTAAGCATCAGGAGGGAACCAAAAAATTCCAAAGCACAAACACCTTAATGCTTGAAATATCCTTCATTAATATACATCTATGATGATTTATTTTATCATTACATACTTTTATTATTTATGATCTAGTTTTTTTTAATATTTCACGAACTTCAAAYTTTCCTTCATTACTATATTAATCTTGTATTATATCTCATCCATACTACATTGTTAAAAATAAATTTTTGTATGTATGTTTAACTTTCAATTTACTTTTCATAATCAAATTGTTAAACTTATTTAAACATTCGCATAGATTCATCTTAATCCTGATTCTATTAAACACCTAGAGAGATCAAAAAAACTCAAAGTACAAACATCTTAGTGCTTGAAATATCCTTGATTAATATATAATTATAATTTATTTTATCATTATATGTTTTTTATTATTTATGGTTTAGCCTTCTTTTTCTTAATGTTCATTTCTTTCACTACTATATTAACATTGTGTTACATCTTATACATACTACATTGAAGAAAATAATATTTCATMTCTATCTTTAACTTTCAATATACTTTCCATAATCATATTATTTATTTTATCACTCTATCATATTATTTATTTTATCACTATATGTTTTTTATTATTTATGGTCAAGCTTTCTTTTTTTAATGTTAATTTCTTTCAYTACTATATTAACATTGTGTGACATCTTATACATACTACATTATAGAAAATAATATTTCATCTCTATGTTTAATTTTCAATATATTTTCCATAATCAAATCATTATGCTTATTTAAACATTACAAACCTTGTTACAATTCCATGAAATATTATTTAGATACCCTGAATTTATTAAATACCAAATGGAAAAATAAATACCTACTAACTCAACAAATATTTTCCAAAATCTAATTTATTTAGTTTATCATTATATATTAATTTTTTTAATAGTGTATCTAGCTTTTTCTTTTTTCCTCCTTTTTCATTTTCTTTGACACGGACTTCTTTTCTTCATTATTTTTTTAAGTAATATATTATATCTAAATTGTATCATAAAATACATCTTAATGCAATTTATTACTTCTTTTTCATTATTTTTTTAAGACTTCTTTTCTTCATTACTAAAGTAATATATTATATCTAAATTGTATCATAAAATACATTTTATTTCATTTAATGCAATTTATTACTCTTTTTTTATTATT
>JASDQU010435484.1:10700-38242 GCA_032191745.1 Picea mariana | reverse complement strand
CTATTAATATGATACATTAATATGTCCATTTCCCATAAAGTTAGTTCCACTTTATTGTATAACTCCTTGATCATATACATAGATTGATTGTTGAATAGATTGTGCTTTCTTCACTTCAGTTGGTTTGTATTGTTTTGGTATTGAGTGTATGAGAGAACTGGAGTGAAGCAGGAGCAACAAAGACCAAAGGAAGCGATCATTAGGTATGTTCTTTGTTCTTGCCTCCTATTTAATTCAATGGTTAGAATATAGGGAAAGAGTCATATTCTGTCTTGCTTTGTTCTAGATCCAGGTGGATCTAGGGAGATTGATTTGTGTCCACACTTACGGATTTATCCAATAACACTTATAACTTAAATTTCAGCATAGAAATTTCTTCAGATGGTTCATTGCATGTTTTATCATACCTGTGTAGTCACTGTTTTTGTTTGTTTTCTTTTCTCTGAGTCTATCAATCTCTTCCATGACACTGACAAGTTCTCCTTCAATATCTACTGTTGATTCACAATCAATGAACTAACTTCCTGCATCTTCACTGTTTAGATCTTCTAAGGCTATTAGCATGAAATCATTTATTTTACTTTCAATAGAAGAGTCACTATCTTCATCATCTGAAGGATCGTCATCATTCTTTACAAAAATGATTTTTTTCTTAAAATTATTCTCTCTATATATCTTCTTGTGTTTATGATTTTATTCATCATCATATGTCTGATCCTTTCTTTTGTGAGGACTCTTAGATGAAAAATGACCTATCTTACCACAGTTGAAACATTTGAAGGGAAATTTACCATTTTATTTGCCTAATCCTTTCATTAGTCTGCTCACAAAATTTGCTTCAATATCATCTATATCAGATTCTATGTTTTTCTCCGCTTTAAAGGACACCTCTCTTGTAGTGGATTTACCTTTGGTGATTCTCATTTCATAAGTAGTTAGGGTTCCGAGAATCTTATCTAGTGTCAATGCTTTGAGATCAGTTATTTCCTCTATAGCAAAGACCTTTGAGTTAAATCTATCAGCAAGAGATCTTGATATTTTGTGGACTAGAAAAGATTCATCTATCATTTCACCTAGACCTTTCATAGTGTTGACAAGTTATTCTATACGTAAGAAGTACATATTGATAGTTTCATCTTCATCCATCTTTAACTGCTCAAATTTCAGTCCGTGAGTCTAAAGTTTTGCGTCTTTCACCTTTTCATTACCTTCATAACTACTTATCATCTTGTCCGACATAACTTTTGCTGAATCACAATGCATGAATTTGAAACGCTCGGCTTCTACAAGTCCATTGAGGATGGAATTATTTTGCATTAAATCTAAACTCCAGCTTATCATATTTTGAGGCCAAGACTACATGCTTCACATATCCAGTTTCAACGACATCCCAAACATCAACACCCAGGGACAGTAAATATGTTCTCATCCTTATTTTCCAAAAGGAAAAGTTTGTTCCATCAAACATAGGGACTCTATTACTTGAACTTCCTTCATGACTAGTCATGGTCAATCTTATGGATCTACCTTTGATCAAAGGCACCATCTCTGATACCAATTTTTGGAAAAATAACTGAGAGGGGGGGGGTGTGAATCAGTTATATATATATATATATATAATCTTGAAACTTTTCAAGTTCTTTTCTAAATCTTTCTATATTATTATTTAATGTGTTGTTGATAAATTAACATGAATAGATATACAATATTTGATCAATCACACATAATACACAGAGACACTTATTTTCTTGAGGAAACCCATAAAGGGAGAAAACCTCTTCTTTTTAGGATGTCAATCAAGCTCCAACTTTCATGTACATCACAGTATTTGAGCACCAACTCAAATATGAGGCTACAACCTCTGATAGAAAGCTACAACTTGCAGAGAGCACTGACTCTTAGATTTTTCTAGCACCAACTAGATGGAAGTACCAACTCCCAGGTTTCTCTAGCACCAACCAGATGGAAGCACCATCTCCTAGAATATCTTCTAGCACCAACTAGAATTTAGAGGACTACAATCCTCCCTAGCACCACCCTACCACCCTGATTGAATATTACAAAAACTTACTTACTTGATCTATCTCTGATCTGATATGTTGTAGCTTAGAGTCCCCTCTGCCTTCTTCAACTTCTATGCGCTTATCCACTTCTTCATATTTCTTCATTTTATGCTCTATGTTGCTTCTGCATGCTATGTGTCATGCCTCTTCTATGCGCTTTAGATCCTGCAAACAACCTCCTTCTACCCACATGAACAACTACCAAAAATCACTTCCTCTCTTCTCTGTTCTACGTTTTTATCACACAAAGCCCTCTGCCAGATTATATTGGAAACTCTTTGTCTTCTTTGGCAGTTATACTGAGTTTGTTCATCATCAGTGGCTGTTATCCTAAGATTCTTGGATTCTCTTCCAGTGCGACCCTTCATCTTCTCTGTTATAGTTACAGTTTATATTCACTGATAGTTATAGGTGGTATTTTCAAAGTCTACCTAGGAAAACAAGCACCGGGCACAACATTCCTCTCCACATGACCACAGGCTATTACCACACACCAACAAAAAATGGTGCTACATGACTTCGCACTTCGAATGTTCTGCTATGAGTCACCTCAATTCTCCCAACTCCTGAAACTCCAAGGTAGAGCCTAGAGACACTAGATCCTTCCCTTAATCTCTACTGATGTGACCTCTTATTATGACTTGGGGCAAAGCCCTTCGAGACTTTGTGTTTTGTGAACTCGTGAGTTAGCTCTCCTACTTCCTCCAATGTTCGAACTCCCGAACTCCGAACTTTGTTGACACAGACCCCTACCTCTGCAGGGTCCACTGACCTCTTAGTCTCTAGATCATTCCAATTTTTGATCCGAAATGGCTCTTCGAGCTGCTGTTGGAACCCTTTGAACAAATCCATAGGTCCTTTTGTCCTCTGGTACAAGTCTTGAGAAAACCTATGCACGCGCTCTGCTTTCCACGCTCTTCTCTATTTCGAACCAACACCTTTCGGGTTTCGGGTTTTTGGGACTCCTGCATGAGATATCTCTCAGGTTCCTTGTCCCTCCAACTCCCGGCTGCCAAGACAATGAAAACTACCCGTGACCATGATCCTCTTTTTGGTATTTTGGAATTCATGATTTCACGATTTCGCAAGTCGGGACTCCCTGTCTCATGACTCCTTTGCTCTTGAACTCTCGGTTGCCGAAATGACGAAAAGGGCTTAATGACTCTGCTCATGATCTTCCTCCGAAGACTTTCGGGGTTTCACGATTTCACAAGTCGAGACTCCACGTCTCCCAACTCCTGGCCTCTTGAACACCCGGGTCCCGAAATACCAAAATGCCAAAAAGACGATCCACGACAAAGTGCTACTGGATTTCATGATTTGGGAAGCCATGATGCAAGCGTCCCCCTATTCTCTGTCTTTCCAATCCCCAGTGTCTGAATCCCTAGTCTCGAAATGGGAATTCTCACATGAGATCCAACGGCTCTCGATGAGTTGGATCAAATGGTCTAGATCCTTTCGGAGTTCTGTGAACCATAAGTTCACAATACAGTGACTCCAAAATCACTTTCCGCTCCAAACCCTGAACTTTGAAATGCCAAAATGCCAAAATGGCTGCCTCCTCCATGACCACAACCCTACTCCAAGAGCACGTCATGTTTTGCGACTTCAGGGTTTTCAATGCAAAGTGCCCCAACTCCTTGTCATCAGAATTGCTGAAATGCCGAATTCCAAGATGTTGAATTGCCGAACCCCACTCCAAAGGGGAATCAATGGCTCCTGATATTTTTGGGATTTCATGAACCGGAAGCTTGTGATGCAGTGAATCCAAAATATCTTGTCACGCCAATCCCTGAATTCCCGAAATATGAGTTCGTTTAGGATCCGACGATTATTGGTCCTTTGTGCTAGATCTGACGACCCAGATCTAATCTTCTGCGCTCTCTCCTTCTATTGTCTAGATGTGAAACTCAATGGTCCAGATCTCATCTCTTCAGCTGATCTAACAGTAGCTATGCTCTACCTTGAGCATGGCCTTCTTCCTTTCCCTTGGAAGATTTCTTGCTCCAAAAGGCCTCAGAAAACCCTTTGTCTCTGTTGCGAAGCCTGTAACCTTGGCTCCCACCTGTATCCCTCCTCTTGAGCTTCTCAAACTCTGAACCCTCCAAAGGGTTTTCTCAACCTCTACACTCCTTGCAGGGTCCTTGCACACAATTGTGCTATCTTTTCTAAGCTTAATAACTTTGATATAAGTTCTCACCTCTGCACACTCCTTGTGCCTGACGAGCCTTCCGATGACTGTCTATCACCACTTCACCCAAATATTAGCCTAGTGCACTCCTTGCACAGGTCTTTTTCCTGCTTGAGCTTCAACTGCTCGAACCTCAATGGAATCTGTCCCTTCCTCTCCTTGAAGGGGTGAAAGTGCCCTCCTTTGCAACTTCCCGCTCAAGCATGCCTTGCTGAGCCTACAAGATGTTCAGTAACCCTATGAGTGTCTTCCCTGTGACACTTCTCTTATCTATAAACTCAAGCAAGAGTTCCTTCTGTGAACATTTGCACCAACTCAATGCCCACCTGGAAAAGTTCTCCAGAATCCTCAGTGACTCTGTCTTCTCTCTGAACTCAAAGTAGAGTTCTCCTATGCACTCTATGCACTTTCTCAATGCCCTCCTGGCAGAGCCTTTATAGAATTCTCAACAATTCTACTTTTCCTCTCTATGATCTCCTCTGCAGAGTTTATCCTTCAAGGTGTTCAACAACCCTGAGGATTATTCCTTGATTCAATGACTACAACTAGTGTGCCCTCCTGGCATGTCTTTGTCTGAAATTCCACAGAATTCAAAAGTGCACTCCTTGCACTGGCTTGCAGAACTCACATTATTCTGTCATGCAACCTCTTGCATGAAGCCTAGAAGAACCCAAACCTAAAATCAAAGAACTCACAAATAGGAAAACCTATCTATCTCCTGCAAATGGAACTTAACATACATCTACAACATATCATCAACATATAAAGACATTCATTCATGAACTCACAAACACATGAACAACAACATGCAGGAAAAATTGCTTTGTTTGTATTAATATGAAATGCCTCTTTACAATGTGTTTGAGCTCGGACTGCAATAGAGTCTCGACTCTCCTCTCTTCTCCCTATTCTCTCTATTATTCTCTACCTCTCTATCAACTCAGACTGCTCCTCCAAACAAAAGAAGATCCTTTTTTTACAAAAGGGGGCTCCTCAAGCGCTTCCCTCCATCCTCACCAACTCTCATTAATTTACATGAATTACATTGAATGGGCCATCTAAACTGAATTGGATCTAGTTCCCCATCAACATGTAAACCATTAAGGTGAATCTAACTACACCATTCTCAAAGGCACGACTTGGATTTACCAGCCATACACACATTTAATACATTTTCAAAATTTGAAAAACAAGAGGGTTGCGCCTCTCTCCTTCCATTGAATGCGCGCTTGATGTGCCGGCTAGCTGGCGTGTAGCTGGGTTGGAGTGATTCTCCTGCATCATTCGTCGAGCCAGATCAATGGTCCATGACCCAGATCTCCCCTTCTCGAATTAGGACTTAGAGACTTCACATTTTGGGACTTTGGAAATAAACTCGCCCCTTTCTTCCATAACCCAATCCCCAAATCTATGCTTTCCAGATCAATGGTCCAGATCTCTCTATGATCCAATGATCGAGATCAATTTCACGAAATCAAACTTCGTGATCTCCACTCCTCCTATGCACTCTAAAGGAATTAAGTCCCATGCACTTACCTCTGGATCCAACGACGGTTGGTCCACGCGCTCAGATCTAACGCCTGTGATTTATTCTCCTCCTCTGTGCGCTCATTCCTCCTATCTAGACTCTGATCCAATGGTCCAAATTATTCATAGTGCTCGATCTATCGGCCACTGTCGCTCCTCCTCTTGAGCTTACGATATCTTCTGATTTAGAATATTTTCTAAGTATTCAAATGTTTTGGCCTCTGACCCTTGTCCTACGAGACTGGTTGAAGGGTCTCATCTTCATTTTTCCTCCTGAGATCTGTCTTCATATAAGAGGACTTCTTCTGGTTCTCTCATCGCTACTTTCCTGTTTTCCATCATTGCTACTATTCTTGCCATCAATGAAAAGCACACTCTTCCTGTAAACATGCAGTGAAAGTGACTTCACATGCTCTGTCACACACCTGACTAACACTAAGAAGATTATGCTTTAATCCATCAACAAATAACACATCTTGAACTTTATCTCTTCCATTACCTAAGCTTACTAGACCTTTACCTCTGATCTTTCCTATAGCATCATTTCCAAAGGTCACATTTCCTAATTTACTTTCTTTGAGTGATAGGAACTTACTTTTGTCACCTGTCATATGACTAGAGCATCCGCTATCAATATACCAGGGGTTATTTTGTATTTGAACTGACAACACTAATCCACACTTGTTATCTTCTTTATTCTTCCAAACATTGACGTTTTCAACTTTGTGATTTGAAACTGGCTTATAATTCTTTAGGCGACATTCTGCAGCTTTATGTCCATAATTATGGCATATGTAACACTCTAGTTCATTGAATAAAGGATCATAACAATTATTATGCTTAATCTGCGTCCTTTTCCCAACCATCACATGATTTGGAGTCTATGTTTGTTTCTTACTTGGATGTCTCATTCTTTGTTGTGGTAGATATTTATTCCTTGGGTGTCTTGATTGATCATGTCTAAATCTTGACGAACAATTTACAACTTTGTGGCCAAAGTTAGAACAGTAAAAGCAATATCCATAGAAAAAATATTTGTACCTAGAAAATGGATGTCTTCTTTGAGCAGGTTGACTTCTTCCATGCTGATGATTTCCTTGAGCAGAGGGTGTATTATTTCTTTGTTCTAGAGATTCAGTTTTGGTACCTTTTTCTCCACTCCTCCTTGGCGGTTGATTATCTTCCTTTGTTTCTATAGGGTTTTTGTTGTCAATGGTTGTAGATTTGAGAAGCTTGATGGATTCTTTGTTGCTTGGCTGACCACTACTTGATCCCTCTTCATAACCCAAACCAGTTTTCAACTTTGGATTCCTTTGCTGATTCAGAATGGTGGCTAATCCTTCTGAGGCTTTAATACTTGTCGGATTCTGATGATATAAGGCCTAAAATGTCTCTATATCTTTTCTGACAGACACTACTTCAACTTCCAATTTTTCACCTTTTGTTTGTTTTCCTTTAATGTTTGTGAGGATGTCCTCAATCATATTAGCTTCTTATAACTTAACTTTCAACATAGCAATTTCTTCAGATGGTTCATTGCATGTTTTCTCATACCTGAGCAATAACTGTTTTTGTTTTCTTTTCTTTTCTCTGAGTCTACCAATCTCTTCCATGACACTGGCAAGTTCTCCTTCAAGATCTACTACTGCTTCAAAATCAACAAACTCACTTCCTGTATCTTCAGTGTGTATATATTCTAAGGCTATTAGCATGACATCATTTATTTTACTTTCAATAGAAGATTCATTGTCTTCATCATCTGAAGGATCGTCATCATTGTTTACACAAAGGATTTTCTTCTTAAAATTATTCTCTCTATAGAACTTCTTGTGTTTATTCTTTTCTTCATCGTCATATGTCTGATCCTTTCTTTTGTGAGGACACTTAGATGAAAAATGAACTATCTTACCACAGTTGAAACATTTGAAGGGCATTTTACGTTTGTATTTGCCTGATCCTTTCGTCAGTCTTCTCACAAAATTTGCTTCAATATCATCTACATCGGATTCTGTGTTTTTCTCTGCTTTAAAGGATGCCTCTCTTGTAGTGGATTTACCTTTGGTGATTCTCATTTCATAAGAAGTTAGGGTTCCAAGAAGTTGATCCAGTGTCAGTTCTTTGAGATCAGTTATTTCCTCTATAGCAGAGACCTCTGAGTTAAATCTATCAGGAAGAGATCTTAATATTTTCTGGACTAGAAAAGATTCATCTATCATTTCACTTAGACCTTTCATAGCGTTGACAATCTATTCTATATGTAAGAATTACTTACTGATAGTTTCATATTCATCCATCTTTAACTACTCAAAATTCAGTCCGTGAGTATGAAGTTTTACGTCTTTCACCTTTTCATTACCTTCATAACTACTTATCAACTTATCCCACATAAATTTTTCTGAATCATAGTGCATGACTTTGACAAACTCGACTTCTGCAAGTCCATTGGGGATGGCATTGATTTATTTTTCATTAAAGCTAAACTCTAGCTTATCATATTTTGAGGCCAAGACTACAGGCTTTGCATATCCAGTTTCAATGACATCCTAAACATCAACACCTAGGGACATTAAATATGTTCTCATCCTTATTTTTCAGAAGGAAACATTTGTTCCATAAAATAGAGGGACTCTATTAGTTGAACTTTCTTCATGACTAGTCATGTTCAAGCTTATGGATCTACCTTTTATCAAAGGCACTGACTCTGATACTATTTTACGGTAGTATGACTACCGTTACACCAAAACCCGCAAGTAATTGGTAAACTCACCACTACCAGATTTCAAGGATACACGAGAGGTAATTAGTCCCTTGTCACGATACACCGAGGAGCACTGACTACTTGCAATTTCGTGCAACAATCTCCCCCTCAGCGCAAGCCGAGTGTGTATTGAAATCGCGACCTCTAGCTCTGATACCATTTTACGGTAGTATGGCTTCCATTACACCAAAACCCACAGGGTGATTGGTAAACTCACCACCGCCATATTTCAAGGATCCACGAGAGGCGATTAGTCCCTTGTCACGATACACCGGGGATCGCTGAGTACTTGAAATTTTGTGCAACAGGTTGAGGGTTATAATAATGTTTATGGATTAACTTTTATAGGTGTTATATAAATTTTTAGGGATTAGGAGTTGTAGTGGTTATGTATTATATTAGGGGTTATTATGTACTATGGAAGTGGTTATTTGTGTTGGGAGTCATATGGGTTAGGAATGAGATGGGTTATAGGGTTATGGATCAAAGGGTATATGAATCCAGTGTTATTTTAGTTAGATGCAATAGAAGGTGTAAGGATTAGAGATTAGATGCCTTTATAGATACCAAGGGTTCTATTAGTTGCTAATGGGATAGGGGTTATTGATATTATAGATGGTTATAGGGGATAATGAGGTTATATTAGGGCTTATAATCTTAAGAGGGTTATAAATGTTTGGGGTTATATGTTAACAATTACATAAGGGTTTGGTTTATAAGAGTGTTAGTGGAAACCTGTTTGAACATGTACAATTTCTAGTTTCAAGGTTGTTTTACATTAATTTTATGTAACTATTAAGGTGGATTATAAGGTACATGTATGTTCTATGTATGAAGGTAAGGCATATTAGTTCCCAATTTGCTCGGATTTTACCTTTTAAAAATTGTAATTTTTTTTTTTTTCAAATTGTCCCTGATGGTCCTCATGTGCTAAAATATAAGAGATAATAATATTGAAAGATACCAATATCCTACCAAAGAAACATTCCTTGCAAAGATAAGAGTATTGAAATCTATCAATATCATACCAATCAAATGATGCTTGGGCCATAAGGGCTTGTCAAATTTCATTTGCAAGCTAAGTCAATTCAAAATTTGCATGTGACATAAAACTATCATTCAATAGTCAAATTGTTAGATTTCATTGTCATGCATCATTTTTGAGGGCTTGAGCCACCATAAAGGAAACATACAAAGAACATGTTTATTATGAACAAGATATGGTACTATCCATTTTGAGGTTTGACATAGATATTGTTCTTATAAACTACACTACATTGCACCATATAAGCGCTACACTCCTTGCAAACTATGTAACACCATTCAAATACACATTCACGACCTCTAAGCCCCATTCATAAGTCACTATTTCCCATGTCTAGTCCATAATGTAACAATGATGACATTTACGATGATGATGACACTTATTGATCATTCCAGGTATATTTCTCATTCGTGAGGCCAAAAGCATATCAACTCATGCATATTAATTTAGAACTTATTGCAACACTAATTGCATTAAGGTATCTTATATTAACTATGTATTTCTCCACAAGAAAGAGATATTGTTAACCTATGGTTGTCAATTTTCTTTTAAAAGAGATTAATAATAGTTTATGATTGCATTTTTAATGACCCAATTCTTTGGTGACGGGGGTTCATAACCATTCACAGGGCATTGTTGCCCATGTATAGTCCTATTACAATTTTTGTTCGGTTCGATAGTACACATGTCCCCACATCTAGTATTGCAAGGGAATATTTTTATGGTGTTGATTAAGAAATCAACGAAAAAAGGGGATTTTTCATGACAACTATGACACACATACACTATATATACATTAATGTAGAACCTGAAAGAAAAAAAGAAGAAAGGTGACAAATTCTATCCCATGTGTACATTTGAAGATACTTGTGACAAATTAGCTATACTTGGAACCACATCATCCATTTCCTTTGTTTATCCCATGTAAATATTCTTGTGACGAATCAACTATACTATCGACGGATTTTTTTCATCGATAGTATAGCTAATTCGTAGCAAGATTATTTACATTTGTCACTCTTGTGACGATATTAAATGATGTTTGGAGTCATTTCATATATGGTTTATCAACTTGAAATTAAAATTTGATACTTTGCAAGCTAGCTGTACCTTGAGTCAAATACAAATATGAAATTAGGAAAAAATAACATATCTGCTATAACATATGAAAAATAAGGTTTATGGTTTACATGATGAATTGATGATGGAAACAATTGGGTGTGTGAGTCAAATTTGAGTGCATAAACCCTCCCATGTATTTAAGGCATGCAAATAGTCTATCCATGTAAAATTTCAGTGCATATAGAAACAGTTTGCAAAAATTTCAATGTTGGCCCCATTCACATGTCACTGTTGCCCATGTCTAGTCCTAGTACAATTTTCGTTACTTGTTTCTTTTAAAATTCATTCGAGAGTACACATGTCCCCACATCTAGTACTTCAAGGGAGTATTTTTATGGTGTTGATTAAGCAATCAACGAAAAAGGGGGATTTTTCATCACAACTATGACACACATACATTGTATATACATTAATGTAGAACCTGAAATAAAAATGAAGAAATCCTGATGCAAACTTAAAACTTGCATCAACCAAGTTGTGTACTTTGAAAGAAAAATAATGTTTATGGTTTACATGATTAATTTATGATGGAAGAAAGTGGGTGTGTGAGTCAAATTTGAGTACATAAACCCTCCCATATCATTAAGACATGTGAATAGTCTATTCATGTCCAATTTTATTGCATACAAAAACAATTTGAATTTTTTTTAAGATTGGCCCCATTCACAGGTCACTGTTGCCCATGTCTTGTCCTAGTACAATTTCAATTCCTTGTTCCTTTTAAAATTTGTTCGAAAGTACACACGTCCTCGCATCTAGTAATACAAGAGAGTATTTTTATGGTCTTGATTAAGAAATCAATGAAAAAGATGGATTTTTCATCACAACTATGACACACATACATTAATGTAGAACCTAAAAGAAAAATGGGGAAAGGTTGATGCAAACTTAAAACTTACCTCAACCAATTTGTTTACTTTCAAAGTAAAATAGGGTTTATGGTTTACATGATAAATTAATGATGGAAAAAAGTGGGCGTGTGAGTCAAAATTGAGTCTAGAAACCCTCTCATATCATTAAGGCACACATATAGTCTACCCATGTCAAATTTCAGTGCATACATAAACAATTTGAAAAAATTGCAACGTTGGCCCCATTCATAGGTCACTATTGCGCATGTCCAGTGCTAGTACAATTTCTGTTTGGTTTGACAGTACACACGTCCCTGCATCTAGTACTACAAGGGAATATTTTTATGGCGTTGATTAAGCAATCAACGAAAAAGAGGGATTTTTCATGACAACTATGAAACACATACATTGTATATACATTAATGTAGAACTTGAAAGAAAAATGAAGAAAGGCGACGAATTGTATCCCATGTGTATATTTGAAGATACTTGTGACGAATTAGATATAATTGGAACCACATCATGTATTTCCTTTGTTTATCCCATGTAAATATTCTTGTGATGAATTAGCTATACTATCAATGAACTTTTTTTGTTGATAGTATAGCTAATTCGTTGAAAGATTATTTACATTTGTTGCTCTTGTGATGATATCCTTTCCTTGTCTCTTGCCGATGAATTCCCTTCTTTGTCTCTCTTTCTGATGAAAATGTTTGCATAAGTGATGGGTACTAAATTATCCTTGATTTTCTCCTTTAGTACCTATTCTATTTATTTTCACACCACCATATATATCAATATTTCTTGAAGGTTAAAAAGATCAACATCAGCTTAAAAGAGAATCCAATATCAATATATTGCTCTACTTCTATAGAGACTACTCTCTCTATGTTTTAAAATATAACTACATGACACTACACTTAAATGACAAATTCCAACACTTGATGGTTTTAATTAGGATTCATTTCATATTTGGTTTATAAACTTGAAATCAAAATTTGATACTTTGCAAGATAGTTGTACCTTGAGTCAAATACAAATATGAAATTAGGAATCATTAACATATATAATATAACATATGAAAAATAGGGTTTATGGTTTACATGATGAATTGATGATTGAAAAAAGTGGGCGTGTGAGTCAAATTTGAGTCTTGAAACCCTCTCGTATCGTTAAGGCATGCCAATAGTCTATCCATGTCAAATTTTAATGCATACATAAACAATTTGAAAAAATTTCAATGTTGGCCCCACTCACAGGTCACTGTTGCCCATGTCTAGTCCTAGTACAATTTTTGTTCCTTGTTCCTTTTAAAATTCATTCGACAGTACACACGTCCCTACATCTAGTACTGCAAGGGAGTATTTTTATGGTGTTGATTAAGAAATCAACGAAAAAGAGAGATTTTTCATCACAAATATGACACACATACATTGTATATACATTAATGTAGAATCTGAAAGAAAAATGAAGAAAGCCTGATGCAAACTTAAAACTTGCATCAACCAATTTGTGCACTATGAAAGAATAATAGGGTTTATGGTTTACATTATGAATTGATGATGGAAACAAGTGAGTGTGTGAGTTAAGTTTGAGTTTAGAAACCCTCACATATCATTAAGGCATGCAAATAGTCTATCCATGTCAAATTTTAGTGCATACAGAAACAATTTGCAAAAAATTTAGCATTGGCCCCATTCACATGTCACTGTTGCCCATGTCTAGCCCTAGTACAGTTTATGTTCCTTGCTCCCTTTAAAATTCATTCGACTGTACACACGTCCCCGCATCTAGTACTGCAAGGGAGTATTTTTATGGTGTTGATTAAGCAATCAACGAAAAAGAGGGATTTTTCATCACAACTATGACACACATATATTGTATATACATTAATGTAGAACCTGAAATAAAAATGAAGAAAGCCTAATGAAAACTTAAAACTTGCATAAACCAATTTGTGTACTTTGAACGAAAAATAGTTTTATGGTTTACATGATGAATTGATGATGGAAAAAGTGGGTGTGTGAGTCAAATTTGAGTCCATAAACCCTCCCATATAGTTAAGGCATGAGTATAGTCTATCCATGTCAAATTTAAGTGCATACATAAACAGTTTGCAAAAATTTCAATGTTGGCCCCATTCACATGTCATTGTTTTCCATGTCTAGTCCTAGTACAATTTATGTTCCTTGTTCCTTTTAAAATTCGTTGGACAATACACATGTCCCTGCATCTAGTACTACAGGGGAGTATTTTATGGTGTTTATTAAGAAGTCAATGAAAAGAGGTATTTTTTATCACAAATATGACACACATACATTGTATATACATTAATGTAGAACTTGAAAGAAAAATGAAGAAAGGATGATGCAAACTTAAAACTTAAGTCAACCAATTTGTGTACTTTGAAAGGAAAATAGGGTTTATAGTTTACATGATGAAATGATAATGGAAAAAAGTGGGCATGTGAGTCAAATTTGAGTCCATAAACCCTATCATGTCATTAAGGCATGTGAACAGTCTATCCATGTCAAATTTCAGTGCATACAGAACTAGTTTGAAAAAATTTCAATGTTGTCCCCATTCACAGGTCACTGTTGCGCATGTTTAGTCCTAGTACAATTTATGTTTGGTTCAATAGTACACACGTCCCCACATCTAGTATTGCAAGGGAATATTTTTATGGTGTTGATTAAGAAATCAATGAAAAAGAGGGTTTTTTCATGACAACTATGACACACATACATTGTATATACATTAATGTAGAACCTGAAATAAAAATGAAGAAAGGCGACGAATTGTATCCCATGTGTACATTTGAAGATCCTTGCGACAAATTGGCTATGCTATCGACAAATGTTTTTTGTCGATAGTTTAGGTAATTCATCTAAAGATTATTTACATTCGTCACTTTTTCGAAAATATACTTTCCTTGTCTCTTGCCGACGAATTCCCTTCTTTGTCTCTCTTGCCAATGAAAATGTTTGCATAAGTGATGGGTACTAAATTATCCTTGATTATTATCCTTGATTTTCTCCTTTAGTACCTATTATACTTATTTTCACACCACCATATATATCAATATTTATTGAAGGTTAAAAATATCAACATCAGCTTAGAATAGAATCCAATATCAATCTCTAATTCTATAGAGACTACTCTCTCTATGTTTTAAAAGATAAGTACATGAAACTACACTTAAATGACAAATTACAACACTTGATGGTTTTAATTAGGATTCATTTCATATTTGGTTTATCAACTTGAAATTACAATTTGATACTTTGCAAGCTAGTTGTACCTTCAGTCAAATACAAATATGAAATTAGGAATCATTAACATATCTACTAGAACATATGAAAAATAGGGTTTACGGTTTACATGATGAATTGATGATGGAAAAAAGAGGTTGTGTGAGTCAAATTTTAGTATAGAAACCCTTCCATATCATTAATTCATGCTAATAGTCTATCCATGTGAAATTTCAATGCATGCAAAAACAATTTGAAAAAAGTTCAACGTTGGCCTCGTTCACAGGTCACTGTTTCCCATGTCTAGTCCTAGTACAATTTCTGTTCCTTGTTCCTTTTAAAATTCATTCGATAGTACACAGATCCCCACATATAGTACTGTAAGGGAGTATTTTTGTGGTGTTGATTAAGAAATCAAATAAAAAGAGGGATTTTTCATCATAACTATGATGCACATACATTATATATACATTAATGTAGAACTTGAAATAAAAATGAAGAAAGCCTGATGCAAACTTAAAACTTGCATCAACCAAGTTGGGTACTTTAAAAGAAAAATAGGATTTATGGTTTACATGATGAATTGATGATGGAAAATAGAGGGTGTGTGAGTCAAATTTGATTCCAGAAACCCTCCCATATCATTAAGGCATGCAAATAGTCTATCCATGTCAAATTTCAGTGCATACATAAACAATTTGCAAAAATTTCAACCTTGGCCCCATTCACATGTCACTGTTGCCCATGTCTAGTCCTAGTACAATTTCCATTGCTTGTTCCTTTTAAAATTTGTTCGATAGTACACACGTCCCTGCATCTAGTATTACAAGGGAGTATTTTTATGTTGTTGATTAAGAAATTAATGAAAAAGAGGGATTTTTCATAACAACGATGACACACATTCATTGTATATACATTAATGTAGAACCTAAAAGAAAAATGAAGAAATACTGATGCAAACTTAAAATGTGCGTGAACCGATTTGTGTAATGTGAAAGAATAATAGAGTTTATGGTTTACATGATGAATTAATGATGGAAAAAAGTGGGTGTGTGCATCAAATTTGAGTCCAAAAACCCTCCCATATCGTTAATGCATGTGAATAGTCTATCCATGTCAAATTTCAATGCATACAGAAACAATTTGCAAAAATTTCAACGTTGGCCCCATTCACATGTCACTGTTTCCCGTGTCTAGTCCTAGTAAAATTTTCGTTCCTTGTTCCTTTTAAAATTCATTCGACAGTACACACATCTTTGCATCTAGTACTAAAAGGGCATATTTTTATGGTGTTGATTAAGAAATCAATGAAAAAGTGAGATTTTTCATCACAAATATGACACACATACATTGGATATACATTAATGTAGAACCTAGAAGAAAAATGACAAAAGGATGATGCAAACTTAAAACTTGCATCAACCAATTTGTGTACTTTGAAAGAAAAATAGGGTTTATGGTTCACATGATGAAATGATGATGGAAAAAAGTGGGCGTGTGATTCAAATTTGAGTCCATAAACCCTCCCATGTTGTTAAGGCATGCGAATAGTGTATCCATGTCAAATTTTAGTGCATACATAAATAGTTTGAAAAAATTTCAACGTTGGCCCCATTCAAAGGTCACTGTTGCACATGTCTAGTCCTAGTACAATTTTTGTTCGGTTCAACAATACACATGTCCCCACATCTAATACTGCAAGGAAATATTTTTATGGTGATTACTAAGCAATAAAAAAAAAAGAGGGACTTTTCATGACAACTATGACACACATAGATTGTATATACATTAATGTAGAACATGAAATAAAAATGAAGGCGACGAATTTTATCCCATGTGTACATTTGAAGATACTTGCGACGAATTAGCTATACTTGGAACCACATCATCCATTTCCTTTGTTTATACCATGTAAATATTCTTGCGATGAGTTGGCTATAATATCGATGAACTTTTTTCATCGATAGTATAACTAATTCGTCACAAGATTATTTAAATTTTTCCCTCTTGCGACGATATCATTTCTTTGTCTCTTGCTGACAAGTTCCCTTATTTGTCTCTCTTATCGACATAAATGTTTTCATAAGTGATGGGTATTAAATTCTCCTTGATTTTCTCCTCTAGTACCTATACTACTTCTTTTCACACCACCATATATATCAATATTTCTTGAAGGTTAAAAAGATCAACATAAACTTATAAGAGAATCCAATATCAATATATTTCTCTACTTCTATAGAGACTACTCTCTCTATGTTTTAAAAGATAACTACATGACATTACACTTAAATGAAAAATTCCAACACTTGATGGTTTTAATTAGGATTCATTTCATATTTGGTTTATCAACTTGAAATTAAAATTTGATACTTTGCAAGCTAGTTGTACCTTGATTAAAATACAAATATGAAATTAGGAATCATCAACATATCTACTAGAACATATGAAAAATAGGGTTTATGGTTTACATGATGAATTGATGAATGAAAAATGTGAGTGTGTGAGTCAAATTTGATTCCAGAAACCCTCCCATATAGTTAAGGCATGCCATTAGTTTATCAATGTCATATTTCAATGTATAGAGAAACAATTTGAAAAATTTCAATGTTGGCCCCATTCACAGGTCATGGTTGCCCATGTCTAGTCCTAGTACAATTTTCGTTCCTTGTTCCTTTTAAAATTCGTTTGAAAGTACACATGTCCTCGCATATAGTACTGTAAGGGAGTATTTTTATGTTGTTTATTAAGAAATCAATGAAAAACATGGATTTTTCATCACAACTATTGATGCGGGAGCATCGCCAACAAAGTGCAAGCGAAGGACAAGTAGGCACACTAGCGCACATTTTGAAGACATTTAAATTTTGAATAATGCGTATCGCACAAATATTTTGAAAGGATTTGTAATTAAAGAACATATTTAAATTTTGTGGAAGTGGATGTCTCATGAAGACATCGAGGAATGCATTTTCTTTTAATGTAGCCAAGTGCAGTATAGATTCAATGTTTTCGATCCAATCTATCTACCACCAATGTTTATTGTAATAAATGTTAGTAGCTGATAGATTTTAATTTGATAAGATAGATTTAGAGTAGTTGGAGGGAAGAGATCGAAGAGCCCTCTTGTATAAAATCTTTGTATTGTTTCCTAGTAGAGGTTGTTGAAAGGCTGTTGCTAGAGGATAATTGTTAGGTTGCTGAATCTATTGTGTAGGTTTCCTTTGTAGCAGAGAGCCAAGAGCTATTGAAAAGTAGTGTACGAATATTTGTAATTTTCAGTTGAAAGAATATAATGGAGGAGTATTGTCCCAAATGGGTGGTGTTGATGCGTCTATATGAATGAGTGAATGGTAGAATTTCTTCTCTATTTTCAATTCTTTGTTGTTTCTTGTTCTTGTAACTATGCATGCATTTACATGGCGAGATGTATGAATATGTGAAATTTTAAATAAGTTTCAATTATTTCTCTTCTTTGAGCGAGTGCAAGGTGTGCATGACCGGGTCTGTCTCAACTTGAAGCTCATAAGAGGTAGCATGAAACTTATTTACGCAAGGAGTGCGTAACAAAGTTTCAGACTCGAAGCTTAGGAAGAGTAGTTTGACTTTAGTCGCAAATAAGTAGTTGGAGGATAGTCACAAAGAGTGTGAAAATCATCCACAAAGAAGTTGAGTGTGGAAGAGAACCTATTGCAAGGCATGCACAGGTCGAGGTTTAGACTAAGTGTCGAAGAAAGCGTTCCGAGGGACGAAGAAAGTCAAGGAAGACAAGCTCAGGAGGGAGAGCAACGAGAATTATTCAAGGGGGAGAATATTCAAAGTTTCAAAAAAAATCCACGAATGAGATCCATTCCAGAGGGAGGTGAAACATTCCAGACCGTCATATCAGGGAGAGCTACGTGGAGGTTAGCCGTAAGGTATTTCGACACTTCGTGATTTGGGGAGTTTGGAGATATTCTTTGAAGAGAGTCACGAACTCATGAAGTCACAGAGAGGTCTCAACCATTGGCTGTGGTGAAATCATGTGGAAGCAGATTAAGAGGTCCAGAAGTCAGAAGTCCGAAGGTTTATGCAGAAAAGGTGTGAGAGTTTCTCAAAGTCGCAAAACCTGAAGTGATGTTGGGTCGTCAAAATCAAAGGAGACACGTGATGTGAGGTTCAGAGTTCCGAGGAGAACACTTCAGAAAGTGTCGAGAAAAATATCAAGATATCCTAGAATCCTGAAGTTGCGAAGGGGCTGACCCATGGTCATAGCCCGTGGTCAGTCAGGAGAAAAGGGGCCTATGTATAGTAATTTTGGGTACTCGCAAAGACTCGAAGAGTCGATCCGACTCGACATCTTGAATTATCCAAGACCAAGAGGTCGATCAACCCTTAGGGGAGAAGGGGGTTTGCGCCAGAATGGTATCAGAGCTATCACATAATTGATTTATGTTGAAGGAGAAGTAGGATGGTATCAACAAGTGGTATCAAATAAATCAATACAATGCTACCTAGAATACAGAGAAGCCACATAGTCACTCTGAGAGAGGAGGGAGTTCCCAAGGAAGTAAGAGTGGTGGAAGAAAATATTTTCCCAAAGGAAGGGGAAGAGGGAGATGTCTTGAGATGTTATGCCTGTGGATTAACAAGACATATGTCTTGGGATTGTCTTGAGAGAAATAAAGAAGGAGGTGAATCTCACATTTCAGAAGGACATAAGAGAGATGTTGAGGCAGAAGGTGTAGAGGATGGGAATTCATTGATGATGAAGAAGGTTCTCTTGAAGCTAGAACTAGAGACTGAAAATCTAGCGTAGAGGAACAATTTGTTCAGGGTAGCTTGCAAAACAAAGGATATATTTTGCAAGGTAATAATTGACAGTGGGAGCACTGAAAAATTAGTATCCACAAAGATGGTGGAGAAGTTAGAGCTAGAGACGACTGCACATTTGACGCAGTACAAAGTGTTAGCACTTTGTAATTTGCCTAAGGCTGCTGAGGCAATCATAGAGGTAACCTCGAACCGATTTGAGTCTTGGATCAAGCCCTCCAAGACTCAGAGAGGGATCTCTCTTTTAGATTTAACTTGTTTTGTAATAGGACAGATGTTAGGCTAGCTATAAAAGTAATGAAAGTATGGGGTTGGGGTTTTTAAATGGTTGTTTTGGGACAGCAAGGAGGGCCATTGGGAAAATGGGGTCTGCGCTTGAATATGTGTTTCATTCTCAGATCTGGACAAAGTTCTTACATAGGGAAAGGTAGCATAAATGTTGGATCGAAATAAGTTTTGATGATGTCGATTTGAGGAAGAAATAGGGGAGGAAAAAGCTAGGCAAAGGAGAAGCTAAGAATTCCTAAGCTGGGCTCTTTAGATGAATAACATAAAGATTATCAAAAGGACAGATGCAGAGTATCTACCAATAAATTCTACTCTGTGTACTATCTTCTGATAATAAGAATTGAAAAACAATTGGAAAGATGATAGGAAAATACTTTAATAGAGGAAAAACGCCACCAATATATCCGCACAGGAATCCTGTAAAAAACATGTCCTTTACTGATCAGTCTTTTAATGATTACAGAGAAAAGTCTTCTAGCCAAGCATAGCTCACAGTCATAAAAATAAACACCTCTCACAGGTCCAGCCAAATGGAAAAACACTCCACAGGTCGAAACCTCTCTCACTTAGCCCCAGTCGAACCCTCTCTTTGTTTTTTACATCTCTATAAATAATAAAAAATCCCCCCAGCCTTGCAAAGATTCAGGCTTTAACTCTGCTTTCTAAAAATAGAAAAGTAGTTACAATGACTGACACTTGTAGTAGATGGTCTCCCATAACAAACAAGACAACAAATTAAATGGAAACTAAATTTGACATCTGCTGCTTGGTTGTCTCGAATTTGCTGAAGGTTGTTGATGCTGTGTTGGAAGTTGGAGAAACAGTGCTCTAACCATTTCCTGAAGTATAGGACATCTCTGCCACCTCTGCCTAACTGCTGCCTTAGATTCTGGAGATGATATCTTTCTTTTTAGCTACTCAACTGTAATTCAAATGCCATGAAGGAAAATTCTAGTTGTATTCTGCTAATATCCAGCCCCAAGAATCAGCTCTCTCTTTCCCAATTAATGCGTTGAAATGCCAGATTTGTGGATTCATCTCCTGAAAAGTTGGGATGCTCTGCCTTGTGGTTTGGCATTAGAACACTGGATGAATTTTCCACTTGTAGAACTTTTGAACATTTGGCATCGTTTAGCAAGTTCTCGTGGCTTACTTATGGTGACATTGGGTGCGCATTTAGATATCCTTCGTTTGAAAACAATAGTGCATATCCTTCAACCATATGAGGAATCAAAATTAAATTTTTTCCTGTGATAAATCATGTTTGAGATGGGAACCTTTACACTGCATCAGAAAATTTGATAGCCAAAGCCTTCATCTCTGTTACTTGCTTATCTAGATGTCCTATTTTTTGCATCGTAGATAGCAGTCTATACTCTGCATAGGCTGGAAATCTTCGTCATCATCAATTATATTCATGTGACCATCTAAGTTAGTGTGTTCCTATTCAATTCCAGCATATCATTAATCAACTCATTTATGTATCTGAAGCTCTGAAGCATAGTTGCTTGATCTGCTTGTTGTTTCACAAAAGAGCTTTGAAACTGTCTTTTTGTGTGTTATTTTCCTTCAATTCATCTGCCAGTTCTATCTCCAAAACAAGAATTCTCTCTATGGCATTGCCCCCCTTTGAAGGCTCTATAAAGCCAGGAAACATGCTCTCTGGTTGCTCATTTTCCATTTGCAGCTGTTGCACTTCTTTCTGGAGGGGGTCTTGTACATCGAGCTCATACATATGATCATTTTCTTGTTGAAATGGAACTAAATTTTCATTTTTCATTTTCTCCAACTCTTTGTGAAGCTGATCCATGCTAGAATTCAGGCTCTCTTCCTTAAGAGATTCATCGATCATAATAACATTTTCAATGTCATTAAATGATTTATTTTCATTTCCAGCAAATCTTTTTTGGAAGCTTCAAGTGCAATAGTCTTGGACATAAGTTCACCCTCTAATAGTTTCACATCCTCCTTTAGATCAACAAGTTCCTTTTCATTATGAGATGAAATATCGAGCAAATGGCCAGCTTTACTGTTAAGTTTAGAATGTTGGCCTAGAGGGCTATCACCAGCTGAAACTGTGAATTCTCATCTTGCCTTGACATTTTCTCAATATCCTTCAACCTGCATTCATGCACTTCTAACATTGACATTGTTCCAGAATGCCCATGATATTCAAGAAGTTCGTGGGACATGACTGTATGGATTCAAGAAAGAGGTAACTCCTGGAGAAACTTTTCAAATGCATCAAACCAAACTCTTCCCTTAACTTCGACATATGTAGACCAATCTTTTGCTAAGGTTTTCTCACCACTTTTGAAAACAACAAAAACTGTTTCAACAATAAAGGGATTTAATTGTACAGTTCCCTCCCGAAGTGTTTCATAAGATAATGATTGAGCTGCATTTCCTGCTTGCCACTCATTCAGACCATCAGAATATTTCATTTTCCTACTCAGGCTTTCACTTTTCCCTCTCCTAATGAGCATTCTCTTGCGGGAGACAGAAAGATCATTTAATAAACCAGCCTTGCCTTCTTCCAAGTTACCTTGAAGGGTGTTTTCCCATTCCGCAGATTCTTCATTCTGAGTTGTATTAACAACTTCTGAATCTTCATTAGATTGATCTCCCCTTGAAACTATATATTCATCCAGAGACATTATTTCAGGAAGTTCCTTTTGTTCCCTCGTTACCCCTTCAGTAGCAATTTCAGCTGGACTCATGTCTAATGCATTTACCCCAACTAATTTACCAGATGATGTACACGATTGAAAAGAACCAGGGGAATCTGAACCACTGCCAATTACATTATGGTATAAACCTTGATCCATTGTGTAGCAGGCATACCAAATGAAACTTTTTCTGACTTTCCCAGCATGAATAATCACATTGTTCTTCCCTTGATTGCTGCCATCAATGCCATCTGGGGATGTGAGCTTGGGCTTTAGATTGTCCTGGGGCTTGGCACATTGCGTTTGGGCAATTGACCTGTAGGTTTGTTGCTGTAACCTGTTTCTTGTGTGTTGCGTTGTTGTGTGACAGGTTGCGTGGAGCTGGAGTCTCGTGCTTGGCCCCTTGCACTCGAGTGTTGGCTTGGATGTTGTTTTCTTTGGTGGTTGACTTGTGTTGTCGTTGATGCAGATGCGTGGCTCCCTGCAATTGACACCTTGAAACTGGTTCGAACACCTAGCAGAGGGTTTAGAGCTACGTTTTATATATTTTTTGATTTTCTGTGGGAAATATCCCACATTCACGCGGTAAACGGGGCTTTGGGTGATTATATGAACCAACAGTTACGTAGTCTTTCGATGAGGTGAGCCCGAGGCTATGGTTTGGATTTTGGCGTTGGCGCTGGCTTGTGTGTTGGTTGTTGGTGTATGAAATGGTATTGACTCTTGGTTCTGAAGGCTTGGAGATTGGCCCTCGGCCAGTATACCCTTTTGGGAAAATAATCTCTTTTTAGGTTTTTATTTTTTAATAATTTTTTTTTATGTATTTGAAAAACCAAAACATAACACTTTGCATAAGGTCGAGGGGCCAATTTTGGCTCAATTCACCAAATTTTGGCTAATAAACCAAATTTGTATTTTCCCACAAGAATTACCTTTTACCATTTCAAACCAATCCACCATTTTTTTGTTAAAAAATGCACCGAAACTCGCTTTGAAGCTCGCGCGCAAAGACTCATCTTATGCTTGGACAATGTCGATCTCTTTCTTCCGCCTTCACCCTACATCATGAGGAAAATAATAACATCTGAAATAGATAGATAGAGTTAGAATATTGATTCCCGATTATATAGGGTCCTAACACAAAGTCTCATGGTTGTAGAAAGGTCACCAGGTAACGGTAACTAAACAATGCCTTGTTAAATTTAAGATAGGAGGATATAGAGATGAAATCCTGTGTGATGTGATTCCCATGGATGTATGTCATGTTTTGTTGGGAATACCATGGCAGTAATGTTGGACACACCGACCACACTGAGGGGGGGGGTGTGAAACAATGTAGGGCTCTTTTTCAAACTTCTCTTCACAAAACTTATTAGCTAGAAATCACCAATTACTCAACATTCATTACTGCCATTTATAATAATATGTATGTGAACATATATCAAAAACATATAACATCAACATATATCATCAATAAGTCATCACCACAAGGAACACAAAGAACACAAGATGTATGTAAATTTTTTTATTTATTACGGACTACAGTTCTTGGGTTATCAACAACAACATATAACATCAACATATATCATCAATAAGTCATCACCACAAGGAACACAAAGAACACAAGATGTATGTACACTTTTCTTTTTACTACGGACTGTAGTCCTTGGGTTATCAACAACAACTGAATAGAGTTACAACTCAACAAGAGAACCAACTCTACAATGCAAGACTCATCTTACACAACTCAAGACCAACTGAGAAGAGGAATCAATCCTCAACAGATACCAATATGTCAATAGGTACATGAACTGTCAGTAGTGCAACAGGTGTATGTACGCTCCCTACCAGTAGTACAACTCGCGTATGTACGTGACCAATTTGTACTACAACCTACATATGCCTTAGAGTTTTCTCTCTATGAAAAACTCAGATCCTTTTCAACCTTCAATCACATCTACTTCTATCTTTCATTTTCCCATCTAAACCATAACCAATCACAACACATCTAAGCTCTCCCACATCTTACTCATGCTCCTTAACCATACAATATGAATGCTACTTAATCATGTATAAGCAACCGATATACTATAAAAATCATATCAATACTGAACCATAAGAGTGTTGCTCACTCTATCAATCAACCAACATAACCATATCACAACAACCATACCAAGGATGCCTTAAGAACTCACCATACAATAAGCAAGAGTATCCATCAAGACAAATATGTAACCATACCAAAGTTTATATGGCAGATATGAGCCCATAGAATGCATATATGAAACTTGCTTTAGACTTCAAGAACCTGACATCAACCCACACTCAAGTCTCCATGACTTCATCCAATTGTACACGCTCTGCCTTCCTTCAGCCTTATGAAAACTTTGATGCGTCCATGAGATCCTCCAGTCAATCTCTCTCTCAGAATAGATCTTCAAGCTATGCTAGTCAAGAGATGATTTTCACAAGAGACCTTTTATTCTTATTTATACTCTCCAATTAGCTTCCTTAGAAGCATCTTCTGGGCCACTTTTCCCACATAGCCACTTTGTCCACATAGTCACCCATGTCCAACTTTTCCCAATTTGCCACTTGTCCATGTATCCAATAGCCACTTGACCACTTAACCCATTTTCCTCATTTTAGGGTTAACCTTCTTATAACCACTTTCCATAATTAGAAATTTATCCATTTACTTTATTATTTAAATAATCCTCCTTGATTTTGTCACTTCACTTTATTATTTAAATAATCCTCTTTGATTTTGTCAATTCACTTTAATATTTAAATAATCCTCTTTGACTTTGCCACTTTATTATTTAAATAATCTTCATTGACTTTGTCACTTCACTTTATTATTTAAATAATCCTCTTTGATTTTGTCACTTCACTTTATTATTTAAATAATCTCTTCTTTGCAAGAACTTTGACTTTTTTGACCTTTTGGGTCTTCAAGCCAACATATGAGGGTACTCCAAATTCATAAGGCCATAACTCTCAAACCGTGAGGAGTTATGTGACGTTCCACATACCACTTGAAATGGATTGACAAACACTATCCATATAGCATAGTTTCATTGAGAAATTCACTTATCTTCATCTCAATTTTCCACAATTAATCATGGGTTCTCTAACCATACTACTAGGATAACTCAACCACAAAGCGTATTCCTGTGAGTGCTTTCACCATAAGGGGACCACTTTGGAGTTCACCAAAAAGCATATTCCCGTGAGGGATTTCACCATAAGGGGACCACTTTGGAGTTCATCCATTTGTACAACCACGACAAGACAATAATGAGTCATCTTTACATCAATACAACTACACCTCATTTATCCATCTTCATCTATGCATACGACTATGAATACTCTTGACATAAATCCATTGACATCAAGGTCAATACATGATCAATCAATCACTACATCAATATACTATGACAATACATTGCTTCTTTGACATCAATCCTTTGGCATCAATGACAACATGATACAACAATCTCCCCCTTTGGCATTGATGGCAATACCAACATTGATTTCAACACCAATCATTGATGACACCATGTAGACAAGGAATCGCTCTACATCAATAGTCATCTTAATCAAATCAATGTGACTATCTCTCCCTCTTTGACATCAATGAAAAAGGGTAGTTCTCTCCTTGGGGCTGCTCCCCCTGCCTGAACTCTCCTTGGGTCTGCTCCCCCTTCCTGGATTCCTTTGATATTTCTCTGAATAATATCTCCCCTTTCTAACAAGGGATATCAGTCTACTGTAATGTTGAAAATATGTATCTCATGCTCCCCCTAGAACTATGCCTTTGTGATATTTCTCTAAGTATAGGTCTCTTTTTCAAGTATTTATCTTTGCATTTAATAAATATCTCCTCCTGGAATCATGGGAAGAAAAATGACTCCCCCTATCTTCTCTGCAATATGAACAATATGCTACCACTACAACATGCTTCTACTGTAAATGCTACTGCTCAACCGAAACATAGATCAACTGCTCTTTCTATGACGATCCTTGGACTTGTCACTACTACATATTGAAAAATTTGAGACAACCACTTGTGACGAAAGTACTCTTTTGTCGTAACATGCAAGAGAAAAAGTTCATTTTTTCTAAATCCACCCTGTATTTGTCGCTGTCTCGACACATGTAGTTTGAATAAATTATTATGGTCAATGTTCATCGCAAGAGCAACGAATTCAGTTTGTCTGTCGCAAGAGAGACAACTTACCTAACCTTAAAATTGATCGTTAAAAATGACCTAAAATAAATAGGTAAAAATATAAATATATTTAAGTCACGTTCATCGCAATTGCGACGATAGTGACCTAAAATTGGACTATAAATATTTGATGATTTAAAGATGTTGCGACAATCTTGCTATAACAACGATGGTTCCAAAAGGGTATTTTTGTGCGGAAAAATGTCGCAGAATGTTGTTAGAGGTGGGGAAAAAAGCAAAGCAGGTGAAAAGGGTGATGTTAGATGTTATCTCCCTTGTAAAAAATGTTGCCTTAGATGTAGATCATGAGACATAGATCATGTAATGTTTTGAATGTTTATTTTAATCATTGAATTTATTTTACCGTATTTGATAATTATTTTTGTGATTTCTTTTATGCTTCATGAAGGCCGCAATCATCATGAAGGTATTAAAAATGGGATTCCATGCGGAATGAAATCTTATCCTACTCAATTCATGAGGTTTCCCTACTATGAGGAGCTAAAAATAGCTCATTTGTTTGATACAATGCATATTGGGAAGAGTGTGATTGAAATGTTATGGCAAATCATAGATGGTAGGAGGCACAAAGAAAAAATTGTCAAAATTTGTACTGACATTCAGGAAGCCAATCATGCAATGCGAAGTGTGATCCGATATTCAAATAGATCAGATGGAGTAATAGACCGAAATAACCTTCCATGGTTATTAATAGAGAAACAAATCAATGATGT
>JASDQU010435483.1:0-14879 GCA_032191745.1 Picea mariana | reverse complement strand
AGGCCTTTTCTCTTAAAATCACATACCAAAGTGATTATTCATTTCCCTTCAGTTCAAAATTTACTTATGCAGAAAGATCATGTAGACAAAAGAACGAACTAGATGACTACCTTGCAAGAATATGATTTGGAAATTAGACCTTGCAAAATCATTCGAGGCATGGGCCTATTCATATTAGCCACAAAATCAATGGATTTAAAAAATGAAAACAAAATTGAAGAAGAAAATGAGTCATAAGTACAAAATAATGAAATTTACTTTACTTCTAATTCTTCTAATTCATGGTATAAAGATATCAATTTTTTCCTTACTCATGGTTTTTCATATCTCCATTATGATACCAAAAAGAAACAAGCATTACAGATGAAATATTCACATTATCAATTACTTAATGGAATGTTATTTAAGCAAAATTATGATTTTGTTTTGTTAAGATGTTTAGAAAAATCTGATGTTGACAAGGTATTATCTGATTTGAATGATGGTCCTGCAAGAGGACATTACAGTGGATACACAATAGTGCATAAAATATTATGAGCAAGTTATTAATGACTAACTCTGTTTAAGTACGCCCATGCATACGTAACAAAATGCAAAGTTTACCAAACTGTTGTTGCAAGAGAAAAAAAAAACATGCATTCCCATTGCAACCTGTAACAATCGATGAACCATTTGAGCAATGGGGGATAGACATAATCAAAGAAATAAGTCCAAACTCTTCACGATTACACAAATACATCTTGACAACGATTAATTATTTCACCAGGTGGACAGAGGCCATTCCCTTAAAAACTGTCAATCAAGATCATGTGATATCTTTTATCGAATAGTTCATTATCACAAGGTTTGGTGTTCCTAACACTCTGGTATTTGATAATGCTTCTTATTTTTCTTCAATAAAGTTAATTGAATTTTCTTTAGAGAAAGGTATTAAAATATGATATTCTGCCAACTACTATCTGCAAGGTAATGGTATGGCAGAATCAACCAATAAAAACCTTCTCCGGATCATTAAAAGAACCATTGATGAAAATCACAGAAAATGGCACAAGTCACTTTCATCAACATTATGGGCTGACAGAGTCACACCCAAAGTTGCATTAGGAAATTCCCCTTATTTCCTTGTCTATGGAAAGGAGGTCATCTTACCAACTAATGTATCTCTACCATCCTTTCAATTGGATCAATCTGTTAGAGAGGATCCCTACCCCAAAATGCAAGAATGAATAGAGGAATTATTAAAACTAGAAGAGGAAAGGGATAGAGCCAAACAAGGTTTCACCGAACACCAAAGAATAATAAAGAAATGGTTCCATAAACATTCGTTTAGCAATAAAAACTTTGAAATTGGTGAATTTAGTGTTAAAATGGGACAAAGCTCACGAAGAGAAAGGAAAACACACTAAATTTAAAAAATTATGGCTTGGCCTATTTCAAATTGCTGAAAAAATTGGCCCTTCTACATTCATCCTTCAAACACTAGAAGGCGAGAAATAAATTCTCCTAGTGAATGGCCAAATTCTAAGAAATTACTTCTCATAAAAAAATAACAAAATTGTAAAATATGTAAATAGGTTTGTTTTTTTTTGTTTTTTTTATCTTTATCTTTCGTTTGAAACAATAAAAGTTTTGTTATCCTCAATAATTATTGACAGATTTTGGGTTGTGTTAGATACCTGTATACAATTGAATAGCATCCCATTCAAATCATCTATATAAAAATTTCATGATTTGGGAAAATTTTCCTTTATAGTTACGGAGGAACTCATTTGTCACCAAGACCTCATATCTATATCACTATTGCATTTTAGGTTTCATGTAGGTCATGTCTTATGAGCTCCCCATTTCACACCTTGAAGCTTATAAAAGTTATTGGTGGAAGGAAGACCTTAAGATAAACCTTATAAGTAAGTAGATCACCAAGCAAATATAAATAACTCTTGTATCACCCTACTTCCTTAAGCACCCAATTGCTTATGTAATACATATATTTAAATCATTAAGGGTGCACCTAAATAAATCAAGGAAGTTGAAAGCACAATTTGTGTGGGAAGTACAAGTAAAGTCGTCGGGGCTATGGATGCATGCTGACAGCAGGGCCATGCTTGTATGATACTAAGGCATCTTCGTCAGGGCTATGGACGCATGTTGACAGCGGGGCCATGCTTGTATGATACTAAGGCATCTTCGTCGGGGCTATGGATGCTCACGAGTAGCGAAGCAATGTTGGGTCAAAGGGAGATGAGGAACAAACAAAGGAAAATGTCTATGTACTCAAGTTAAAATCCTTAGGTCACACCTTGTACCAATTTTTGGACTAAAGCTTAAGGAAATTAACTTCAGAAATCCATTCAAAGACACAATATGTAAGTTATCAAATACTTGCTTTTGGTGTGAATATCTTTAATGCTTGGTCATTGGTGGTACCCATAAATTAAGGAATCAATTCCTACAATCATGTGACTTAACTCTAACGTTTGATGTATATAAGAATTTCAAGTAAAGCTAGACATAGATAACTATTTCTCCCAATATGTCACCATTTGTTGAGCCTCAACAACCCCCCCATTATATTTAGATTTCAGAATAAATAACAATCGGTCCATTTTGTTTATTTTTAGTTTCTTTGATTTTTCCTTTTCAAAATTTTGATGGTATTATTTCAAAATAATCTTTTAAAAAATATCAAATAAATATAAAAAATAAAAATAAGCAATAAACTCACTGAGATTGTCCCAATCCCCGACATCTCGGTTTACCCGATGGACCATTTTTTTAAGCATTGAATCAGATTTCCCCATAAGTTAAGGATTTAATAAATTTCTCTGACATCCTGGTATCCCAGCCTCTCGATAATCTGACTAATCCGATGATACGATTCTACTGGATCGGTCATGTTTTTGCTTGATAACCTTGTTGAACTTTTCCCTGAACCATCGATCCCTCGATATCTTTGATATCTCGATAAGCGATGACATGATTAATACTAGATCGGACCGCTTTAAAAAAAATAAAAATCCTTGACATCTCGATCCCCCTCTCCTAGAAGTACTAGACCAGGATCCTCTTAGTGTATTTCTCTTTCACAATATTTCTCGATCTCCCGGTATCTTGATTCCTTGGTATCTTGGTGATCATAATGCCCAAAATACATCGGATCAATTGTCACTCTTAGGTTCATGCGTTTTATTTTCAATAAAATCCCCAATCCTCGGTTCCCTAATTAAAATCATAAAACACTAATTAAAACTCCAATAAAGTGATAAGCATGTCGGATTGGACTTCACCTTTTGTATATAAGTCTATTTCTTTAAACTTCTTGGTGACCCAGTACCCAATATTGTATTGTCCCTTGCAAGTTCAAATGGTTGTAATTGTCTTTTCCTTCATTATGGCTTTGTCACGACTTTTATGAACCTTAAATGAACATTAATGAAGCATCGATTTCAAAGTTTTAATGCCTTAATTCATTTCAACCCATGCATAAATGGATCAAGGCAATTTACAGTCTCACAAAAAAACCCGATTTCTTGAAGCATATAAGTTTTAATTTGTACTCTTTCCACTATGATTTCCTTCCATTGGTTAGTATTAGAATTATTTTGATTAACTTATCGAAACTTGTTAGTTGTTTTTTTAAATAAAACTTATACTTCGTTGTTTACTTGCAGGAAATTTCAAAAACAGAATGACCTAGATAAACAAAGAAAAGTTGGAGAAGGACCGGGAAGATGAGATTTAAAAGAACCCCAACTCAACATTCTTTTTGATACTACATTCAAGACATGCTTGAACAATAGTTTGGAATGGAGTCAAATATGCACATTCATACAAGAAGGAGATTTCACCAAAGATTTTGAGTCAGATGCAGATGATTTAGCTGATGTCAAAGGATCTGAACTTCACAAAATCGCTACCAGAGGAACCATAATGCCCTACCATAATATGGTACGGTGGATTATTTCACATACTGGTATCTGACTTGATGATAGTTTCCTAAAAGAGTTCATTGAGTAAAATGTTGAAAAAGAGGAAATGAAAATGGTTGATTTGATTAGGGAATGGTGGTATGACCTTGATTATTTCAAAGTCATAGGTGATAACATGTACCTTGTCCCTAGACCAAATAAATACCCCATGTTAGTTGCCATAATGCTTTGTTGCCTATATGGTGAGAAAGATTCCTCTAAATTCAAACTGAGTTGGGTTCCTCTCATTCACCAAGTCCTCAGAGGGAAGATTTTTAATTGGGGTCATAAACTTTCCACCAATATCAAACAAGAAGTGCAAAAGTCTCAAGAAACACCTCCAGGATATTGTCCAAGATTCGTCATGTATACCTATGTAGTTGATAAAGTTTGTGCATTAACTCGTTTCCCCCTTCGACCTTGGAGATGGTCTCCCTCCGAGGAGGAAATTTATTTATACTACTCTAAAATGTGGGCAATCAACTGTGAAATTAATTTCTATGACATATGCAACTTTTTTATGATTCCCTTGCATCTACTTTTGAAAAATCAGCCAACCCCTAGATTCACCCAAGAAGCCACGGATGTTATAAAAGAAATTAGTGATTGGTTTGTAGATGAATAATTTTCATACATAAGGATTTATGGCTATGAAGGGTCTCCTCGTATATTACCCATGTATGTCCCGAATAGGATAGAATTAAGAGAGATTGCATATCAGATTTCTAGTGTTGGCATTGCAACCACTTTGGAAAAAAATCAGAAAAGGCAATGACAGACTTTCCCAATTTTACTAGGTATTTATACCTTGTTAAATGTAGAACATGCTCAACAGGAAGTAGACCTATTAAAGGGAATCTGGCTAGCCCAAGGATATTTTTAAAAACATGATCCAATAGAAGTTGTCAAAAAACATTGTGTTGTGGTCAAGAGCAAAGCATATATTCATGAAGATAATCCATTTGATGTGATTTTTCAAAGAGACACTAATTTTCATGAAGTATCTTAGAGATTTGAGGCCATTAGAAACAGTCTCGATTTCTTAAAATTTATTGAATGACAACTTAAAAGAAAGAAATGTTTTCTTAAGGAAAGGAACAGAGAGTAGGGAATTGAAGAAATTGAAGAAGATGAGGATGAGGATGTGGATAAATCATCTAAATATGAACCAGAAACAAATGATAATGCTTATGCAGTAGAAACATAGATGGATGAAGTTTCACAAAAGGATGCAATAGGAGAAGAGGATTTAAACAGAATTGTTAGACACACCAATGGTTAAAGTGTGAAGCGCGCATTTTATTAAAGATATGTGTGTGTGTGTGTGTGTGTGTGTGTGTGTGTGTGTGTGTGTGTGTGTGACCCTTTGGTCATCTTCCAAGGGTCTCTTGGACTCCAATAACTGTTACACTTACTTTATGTTTCATGATCCTTCTCTGCATGGATTAGGTTTCCAACATCCCCCCCCCCCTCCCAAATCCAAAGGGGTATATGTCGGTCCAAGGTGAGAGTTGATATCTGAAAGTGGGTAGCTGAAATCTCGAAGCGTGCAATTGTTGATGGCTAAATGTGCTCCCTGAATCTGGTGGTTTTGGGATGACCACAAACCAATACGGTGGTTTAAGGATGACCACAAACTCTAGAACCTTACTCATGGATCAATGGTTCCCGGACCATTTCTTAAGTTTGCTAGAAGTTGAAGTTGTTGTCTTATGTTAATTGGAAGTGCTCTCGAATGTTGGTTTAAAGATGACCATAAATTGTGAAGTAGAAAAATCTAAAAGTATTCTACCAAGTGGAGGTTTAAGGGAACCCACAAACCGTTGTCTAACATAAGTTGTAAGTATTCTACTAAGTTGTGATTTAAGGAAAATCACAAATTGTTGTGTGGTGATTTAAGGAAAACCACAAACCAATCACGCTCTCTTGTTACTGCTCTATTGATGAGACTTCGAAATCGGAAGCCTAACTGTCAATCAATGATATTGTTCCCCCCTATCAAGGAGAAGGTGAGAAGGCCAAAATCTTCCCACTGCAAGATGCATCAATACATATGAGTGAATATGTCAGTATGACTAACATATCTTCTTGACTATTGATGATCATCGCCAAGAAGTCATCCACCCATAGTGGTTATTTACTCTTGTAGTTGTCTTATGATTGAAACACATATATGAAAGATGATTATGTTTTCCACAATGATCGCAAGGATGAATACTGAAACACTAATCTTCAATGTGGCCAACTCGTTGACAATGTTGGCATATTAGAATCTGATCTTGAATTGGAGAAGGTGAATGCGAAATTTCTTGCAACAGTCCAACACTCTAGAACTGGATCAATTTGGTGTAATATGGATTATGAAAGGTGACATCCTTTTCATATTCGATACCTGTTATGTGCTTGTTGCACCTAATTTCTTCCCAAGTTTTGATGATTAGCTTAGAAATTGGAAGGTGAACTATACTTGAATCTAGAGTTGGCTTACTAAGTTGTTGTTGCGCTGGTTGTTGATATGAATCGACATCATCATCTTCCTCGTCTTTGAAAAGAGGATTTTGAACAACGACTAGTTCATAACGTTGTTGAAGATTCTTTTTCTCAAGTGCATCGTGAAGAAGACACATTTAAGTTTGAAGTAGTGTTGCTTTCGCTTGTGAAACTTGCAACCATGTTACAACAGACTGCAAAGTCATTTTTCCAAGGGTGATTGTATTGTCTACAGAAGAGAGGATTAGAGTGTTCAGTAACTCTAATATTTCCTTAACTCGAGCCATTTTAAAGACAGAACACAAGGTTTCTTGCAACTCCACCTTGAATTTACAATGGAAACTCAACTATGCAGACTCAACAAATGAAGGGTGTTGCCTTTTATTGAAAATGCACCCGTTTACAAGAAAAAACCAAGTAAACTTAAAAGGCTTCAAGTAGTTCTTTTGTTTTCTCTCATTTCTACTATGCTAATGTCGCATCTTGTCTCATGGGATTTGAAGACCTATGGTCACGCATTAAAGGATAACCCAACAAAGGAACAAAGTTCAACTTCCCAAAGGAGCCCAAATCGAAATATGAAGAAGTGGAGAGTTTTTTTTCGGAACAACAAAATTGGCCAGTTATGGGTAGGAATAAGCAACTCCACACTTGCCTCTAAATTCAACAGGGATGGGTACGAAAACAATAAAATTTTCCATCTGGATCAATGGCCAAGGCTTATAACAAATTAGGTGGCCGTCAGACACAAAATGTTAATAGGTTTTGTTATCTCACAAGTTGTAGGCTGGGAAAATACTGACCCAACCACTAAATTGTGACAAATAGGAGGGCACCTACCCAATCTCATGTTAGGTAGGTGTCCCCTTCACTTTAGAGGTGAGGTAGCCACCTCAAGCAGGGAATCCCGGTGACCCTAGGGGGAAATGAGATGGAAAAGTATGAAGATGAAAAGGATGTCCCTGGAGGTCAATTCTAAGTGGTGTGAGTATATTTGGGAAGAGCCTTGGGAAGGTTTAAGGGTTTCCAAATGAATTGAGTGACCTGTCGATAATGAAGTACCCGCACGAGACACAAGAAAATCAAGTATATGATGCAATATAATCAATTGGAAAAGCAAGTTAAGCTTGTTGTCCCTAATAGCAGTTGTTAGTAAAAATATATATCAGCAATGAAATGGCACAATAAGTTGCTAAACAAGAGCTAGAAATCAAGTGAAATATGCAATATATAGACTAGCTAAACACTAGCGAAACTCAAGATTCAAAGACCAAGATMCTAGCATGAAAYGATAAGGTTGTTGTAAACACTTTCTGCAGCAATATAAATCAGCCTYATGGCTGTAACAAACAACTTATTACAGCAAGAAAATAAGCCACTAAAACTCCTCCAAACTTTGCCAAAAAGTGTAGTAGACCAAGTAGTGTAAGTGTGCAAACTTTGGGCAATTTTYAGCGGTTGATTTGAGAGTTAKTGAAGATATTAGATTAGGGTTTATGCATCCCTAATGGCTGAAGATGTATTTTTGATGAATAATTYCTCTCTAAKCCATGTAAATTTGATGAAGTGGTTAAGGATCAAGACTCAATGGGCATGAGGTTGATGACATACAAGGGGTTGTAGTGTCTCATCCATTGGTGCCTTTGTAGAGGGTGTGTTGCACCTTCGTTTGCAATGCAATTTTTCCAASGCTATCATATTTTCATTCTTTGTTTCTTTCAAAATTTAGAGACAAGTTGAAGGCCAMTGTCCTAGCATGGTGTCCATATCATGAAAATGYCACTCACAAACACCTAGTGGAAATGAGAAAGMTGAGTCATGATGAGACCCCCTTTCTCTCAACTATGCAACTGAGATCCATTACCCTAGATTGGTGACCAGATGATGGTAATGTCATACCACTAAATATCCATGATCATGATAGGTTGTCTCGTGATGATACCTCCTATCCTCCAACTAACCCTTTAAGAATTCTTAGTCATTATTCTTATGGGTCCCCCTTTTCGTACAGATAAGCTTTTCATTGCTTTCTTGGGGGATCCCTGGGCGGAGCATCTGGAAGGTTTATACATAGGATTTTATATTTTACCCAACAAGAATCCTTATGGGCCTTCAACCCCTTCTTCCCATAGAACAAGGGACAACCCCTTCTTGGGTCAATACACCCTAAAGTCCCAAGAGAGAAGGAAACAAAGGGGGGGTTATGTGATGAAAATTGGTAAGTATGGTCAGGAACAATATGATGGATTTTCAAGGGAGTTCCTAGTATCAAACCCATCCCCAAGGAAGACCACTTACTAGGGCACAATGTCAACCACCAAGGTGAAACAGGGAAAAAGGCATAATCTCCAAGCATATATCATGAAATCTAAAGTAGTCTAAGATACAACATACTCAAATGCCTCAAATATTGAAATGACACTCACCATAATACCTGACTTGTACCTCATGGAGCAAGGCCCATTTCCTCTCAAAAGCCAACTGGTGTGGTGGATGCCATCTGAAAATATACAACCTCTTTGGTGGCGAGAGGTGTCTCCATTTGTGCAAAAGGATATTGTTAGTCACGTAGTCTCTCAACACTCCATATCTGCAACATGAGGGCCTCGAGACATAATCTCCTTAGTTATCCCACAAACCGGGGATAACATTTGGCTCCTACTTGGGAATATGTGTTCATCATAGAGTGCATGAGAACCGCAACATCTCCTGGTGGACATGTTCCTACCAAAACTCAGAAAAATGGATCAGAGCATCTAGGGTGGTGCTATCTAATCTAAAAAGATTTTTTTTTACTTTTTTTTTCAAACATTTCTAAACTAAGCGTGAAATCAATATGCAAGTAGAGAAAAATGAAATATGAGATGCATCTAAACTAATATGAGAAATCAAGATGCAAAATGCAAGGAAAGCAAGATGACCTACCTACTTACCTGGGGCATGGGCCCTGAAGAAGCCATGTGATTTGAACATAACGTTGGAGAAGAGATCCATCCACTTGTAATTCCATATTTCTCCCATCTAAGGGTGTCAGATAATACTTCTCTTTATCGAACTTCTTCCTTACGATGTAAGGGCCAATCCCTAAGTTGTTATCTCATTGGTCATACCTGGGCTTGCTCTTTCTCTTGTCCCACAAGATCACAAGACTGCCTACATTGAAATTGATGCAAGGTGTATTCTCAACGCGTGGATGTGAAGGAGGCTCTGTGTGGACCACCCCTTTGATGATTTCTTCATGTTTTTCACCTTTTTTATTCAGAATCTGGATAGACCCTGGCTCCTTCCCATGGTATTTTGAAAGTTTCTCTTTGTATTCATTTGTCCATGGGAGAAGAATCTTTATGGAGTCTTCATGTATAAAGGGTAGGTCAGATGGATCATATTCAATAACCTGTGGGGGTACATCATAATTGTGTTCATTGACATAATTAGGGACACTTGAATCCATCACATGTTTATCATTCTTTTCTCGGATGTGCAATATCTCATATGTGCCATTGCCTATGGGAATGTATACATGTGTAAGGCTCATTATAAGAAAACCACGAAGGGAAGAGGTCCAGGTCCTTGATAAGAGCATCCCCCAAGAATCCAAAACATTGATCACCAATATGTCCATGAGGAGGTTGATATGTGGAAAATCAATTAGAAAAACCTCAATGCCCTCACACACCCCAAAGACCTTGACCCTTCTTGAATCAATACCACATACATTTCCATAGGGTTAGGTTGTCTTCAAACCGAGTTGTTCCATAATCTTCAAAGACATGACATTTGCTGAGCCACAAGAGTCAAGCATACAATTATTCAAATGGACTCCATTCATGCCTAATGATAGGTAGAAGTAAGAATTCATGTCCCTTGGCCGATCGAGATACATAGTTTTCAAGATAATGGGAGGATCTTCCTTCTCGGTTGGAACTTGTAATACTTTCAAAACTTCCCTTTTCACGGAAGGGATATTACGCATCTCTGTCATTGGGACTTTCATATTCAGTTTTCCAAGCATGCTTGCAATGTCTATATTTAACTGAATATCGTCTGTAGGAGTTCGCTTAGGAAGCAACTCATGTACTGAAGGTGGAGGTGGTGGTACCACCTTATCTTCTAATGGAAGAGGAGTGTCAGGATGTGATGGAGGGGTTGAATCTTTATTCCTTCTAGTGTAGGTCAAATATTCCCTCCTCCCTAATTCCTTCTTCTGATCATTTGTCAACTGATTCAAGGCCCGAAGTCTCCCCTCTCTTTCTCCTCTTCTTTTGGCTTCATTGATCTCCTCTTGAGTGACTTGTTCCTCTTGGAAAACACATATCATATCTGTGAAATTCATATCATTGAAATAATCTTCATCTCATCGGGGGCATTAATCTTCTCTATGAGGTTCTTGGCATGGAAGGCACCAAGCTTCTATGTCAATTGTCCCAATTAGTTTCAAAGTATATGGGGCCTTTGCCTCTTATTGAGGCCTTGGTTTCCAACTTGTGACATCTCTCTATTGTCTGGTAAACTGAGGTCTGGGAGCAGATTGATTCCTCTCCACAATAGTCAAATGGACCATAATCTGATTCTAACCCTCGGTAAACTGAGTATTCATCTGATCTATCTTTTGAGTCAAGAGGGAAATTGGATCAAGAGCACTATTGTCACAAACCTTAATCTTTACTTCTACTTTGGCACGAGGGTAGTGAAAAGGTTCTACCCTTGAATCAAGGATATTTTCTTCAATGTCAGCATTGTACTCCTTAGCTTGTGCCAACAATGTGGGCTTCTTGTCTTTCAAAATGAATCGAAATTGCCCTTCAAAAGCATTCATGTAAAATAGATGAACTGATGATGTTGTAGGATGAAATTATGTTGGAATATAATTGTACAACTTGTCAAATCTAGTAATTAATTCCTTCACTATCTCATTCTCCTTTTTCTTTATCTGAATGAATTGAGCTCCAAGCGTCCCACCATCTATCTTTGTCAACCATTTGCTCTTAAATAAGTTGGCAAAATCTTCATAGGATGTGAGATGATCGTCATGGAGGCCTCTAAACCAATCAAGGGCTTCTTTAGTTAATGATGAGGTGAATGATCTCATGGCCACATCTTCATGCTCAATATCTACATTGTCCATGTCTCATCCCATGATGTAAAGATTGTCCTCAACAATTATCACATTGTTTCCTAGGAACTTTGGCAACCACTTATTAGACTCTTTTGGCACTGTATTACAGTGTCCTTGGATATTGGACATGTTAAGGGGTATGTAGAGGTCCTTTTCCCAAGGGTGATCCATTGGAGCTAGAGGAAGGGTACCGTGGAAGATGGTTTTAACAATGGGAGACTTGAGAGGACACCTTCTTTGGTATACCTTAGAAGGCTTGAACCTCCCAGGAAAAAAAGGTTTGGAAAAGGAAGGGTTTTGGGGGGTGAAGTCGCCATATGAGCTTCAATATGAGCTCATCAAGAAAGTTGGAAATGGAATGTCCCTTGGCTGGAGTCTCCATGCAAGCTAAGGGATAAAGGCTTCGGGATAGCTTGCCAAAGTGTCGTTAGGGTTTTGAACACGACTAGAAATCCTCCCCGAAAATGGTGCAAAAATGTTATCGCACAAGTTGTAAGTTTGGAAAAGCCTGACCCAACCACTAAATGGAGAAAAATAGGAGGGAACCTACCCACTGTCACCTTAGGCAGGTGTCCCCATCACTTTAGAGGTGAGGTAGTCACCTCAAGGGGGGGATCTCGGTGACCCTAGGGGGAAATGAGACGAAAAAGGATGAAGATGAAGAGGATGTCCCTAGAGGTCAATTCTAAGTGGTGTGAGGATCTTGGGAAAGAGTCTTGGGAACATTTGAGGGTTTCCAAATGAATTGAGTGACCTGTCGATAGTGAAGTACTTGCCCAGGAAACAAGAAAACCAAGTATATGATGCAATATAATCAATTGGACAAGAAAGTTAAGATTATTGTCCCTAATAGAAATTGTTAGTAAAAATATATATCAGCAATGAAATCGCACAATAATTTGCTAAACAAGTTCTAGAAATCAAGTGAAATATGCAAGAGATAGACTAGCTAAACACTAGTGAAACTCAAGATTCAAAAACCAAGATACTAGAATGAAAAGATAAGGTTGTTGTAAAAAAATTCTGCAGAAATATAAATCATCCTTATGGATGTAACAAACAAGTTATTACAGCAATAAAATCATCCACTAAAACTCCTCCAAGCTTTTCCAAAAAGTGTGCTAGACCAAGTAGTGTAAGTGTGCAAACTTTGGGCTATTTTCTGCAGTTGATTTGAGAGTTATTGAAGCAATTATATTAGGGTTTTTGCAGCCCTAATGGCTGAAGATGTATGTTTGTAACAACATAAAGAGTTACCCTTATAAGAGGGGACTCCCTAGTGATTGTAATGTGCTCTAAGCAGAAGGAACAAAACCCAAGTTGCAAAAAGTTAATACGGCAAGAAATCATATTTCCCAATGCAATATTTTGTTTCTCCAATGCAAGAATATTCAGATTAGTGCCTTTAAAATTGGGTGAACGGGGTCCTTAAAACACATGTTAGATAAAAAAAAAAAACCTAGGGGTGTAAAACCTCTTACTCCCTAGGGTATGCCAACCAAACTTAGGGTAAATCTAGGAGGGTATACGCACTTGTATTCCTCATAGCAACCCTTGCAAAAAAGAAAGACTTAAAAATTTAACAAAGAGATGAAGCAATGATGGAGGGTGTATCTAGCATACTCCTCCCTAGGGTTTCCACCAACAATAACCAAAATAAGCAATAAATAAATAGCATATGCATATTTTTCTTTACCGAATCTAAGAAAATGAGATAACGAACCCTAGTTACCATGCAACATTCATCCAAGAGTCAAGAGAGCAAGCCTTTAGGGGGTGCGCATCACTCCTCCTCATCCATTCACCAAGAGGCATTCATCAAAATAAATTCCACAAGAGATAAACACCAAAATCACCAAGAGTAGTGAAAATTTCAGCTCAATACTTCTCACAATGGAAGAGTTATGTTATGAAATGAGATCTCTTGATCTCTATTTTTACAAAATGTCTCTAAAATAGTTTTTCCACATAATATTAGGGTAAACAACAATACTAGGGGTCAACAACCCTAATATTTCCCATTTAAAAAATTAATATTAAACAATTAACTTAAAATTTACTTTTACACAAAAATAAACCCTAATTCAAAGTGATGTCACCCTTTTAGGGGACGTTTTGACACTAGGAGTAAGTCATTGGTGTTGGAGGAGTGTAGTTAGGCTTCCCAATGCCACATGTCAAGCATCCAAGTCACTTCCTTCATGGTAAAAGCCTCATTCTCCTCAAAACATCCATGTGTCAATGAGTGTTAAGATCACCACCAAACCCTAGCCCCCCTAGGTGACATCATGCCTATAAAGGTGACAACTTACCTCTCTCAGGAAAAATGTTTGGCATGTGAGGACTAGGTTATGTTGTCCACGATGTCTTCTAGGCCTCCAAAATTTTGTCTATCTCATCCATCATGTGGGCCCTTGGCATCCACCTGTGGGATTCAAGCCCCATGGAAGCCCAAGCTAGGCTTGTTCCTCCAAAATTGTCTACCAATTAGGTCCTGCAAAGACAAACAAGCACGCCTTCCAAGGATCACAATTCAAAATACCATGATAAGTAAATAAATTCAATAAATGAGCCACCTAATAATGTGCATCAAAGATTACCCTGTCAATCAATTAAGTGCTTAAATACATTATGTGACTTGCCAAGCTTGGATATGGGAGGGTTGGTGAGGTGTCCTATTGGGTAGACCTTTCCCTGGGTCAAGGAGTGTTTCCAAGAGATCCCTCTCTAAACCATGTAAAGTGGATGAAGTCGTTAAGGGTTAAGACTCAATCAACATGGGGTTCATGACATATAAGAGGTTGTAGTGTCTCATTCATGGGTGCCTTTGTAGAGGGTGTGTTGCACCTTCGTTTGCAATGCAATTTTTCTAAGGCCATCGTGTTTCCATTCTTTGTTTCTTTCAAAATTTAGGGACAATTTGAATGGCATTGTGATGGAGTGGTGTCTAGATAATGACAATGTTAATCACAAACACCTAGTGGAAATGAGAAGGTTGGCTTGTGATGAGACCCCATTTCTCTCAGCCATGCAACTGAGAGCCATTACCTTGGCTTGGTGACAAGATGATGGTAATGTAATACCACTAAACATGCATGATCATGATAGGTTTCCTCGTGATGAGACCTCATATCCTCCAACTAAACCTTTAATCATTCTTAGTCATTATTCTTTTGGGTCCCCCTTTTCTTACATATATGCTTTTTATTTCTTTCTTGTGGGATCCCTAGGTGAAGCATATAGAAGGTTTATACATAGGATTTTATTTTTTACCCAAAAACAATCCCTTTGGTCCTTTAGCCCCT